>VXBL01002259.1:1644474-1733818 GCA_013400195.1 Aramus guarauna
CCGGGCGGCAGCAACCGCCCTCGGCCGCCCCGCCCCGGCCTTGTTTCTCGGGGCTCTGCGGATTCCAGCTCGCTGTCCGCCCGCGCGGGCCCTTAACCCCACCGACCCACGGCACCCCCTTTCCTATACCTCCGCTCCCCGCCATCCACGCCCCAGGCTGCCGTCTCTTCCTTCTGCCCCAAGGGCCGGTGGGTTATGTGAGAGAAAGCTGAAGAAAGTCATTCCAGCGCACAGGTGGTGGGAGAGGGGCCGGGCTGGTCATCGCTCCCGGCTTCGTGCCGGGGGGTGCTGCAGCCAAAAGCTGAATTTGGGGAATGGGACACTTGAACTATCGCCCAGGCTGGGCAGCATCGTCCCTGGCAATGGGCAGACAACAGGCAGCAACTGTGAAGATTCACGTGCCTTTGGCCAGCAGAGGTAGGTCTCTCAGGTCAAGTGTAGACACTACAAGGTGTTCTGGGTCCAGCAGGATGTGGCGTTGCACTTCCTTCCCATGTTGACTTCTTTTCCTTGGCCAGTTCTGCCGTGCTCTCCCACAAGAGGTTTGCTTCCTGCCCACTGTCTCTCCTGTACGGAGAGGAAGAGAGATGTCTGCTCTTGCTGCTTGAAAACGGACTTCGAAGGCAGAAATACTTCTGAGTGACAGCTGATGGCCACAGTAGATCAAACTTCCCTTTTTGTTCACAGTTTGATGTTAAGTATTTATCTTGGAAGCTCTGACCTGACCCAGCTCCGTCAATAGGTGACTGGCCTGCTGGGCAGTGTTCCGGAAGGAGAATTACCATCAGTGTACTGATACCTCTTTTGCTCTTCTTGTCCACTCTTTCGATGGGATGTCACCAAACAGCAAAATTAATCCCTGGCAAAGAAGAAATTTGTGTGTGAGCTTGCAAACCACAGCAGTGAGACAGTGATTAAAGTTCTTGTCTAATTCTAGAAGATCAAGTTTGTAATAGAGAATGAGACTTAAGCTGCTTTACATATTCCTTCATATGTAAGATCATTAAAGCATCTGTGGTTACTGCACCTCATAGGAGAGGGAGCCTTGCTGGAGGCGTTAATAGTTGCTAAATTCGGTGGCTACTGACATGTGACAGGGTGTTAACCTTTTGTCAGTGTGACCCGACACATTTGACTAAACCATTTTTCCTGGCCCCAATCTCTTATCAGCTCTCCTGAGTCCCATATTTATTACAAGAGTAATAGCTCTTCCTGCTTAATAGGCTACTTCGATGCAAACCTTGAGCCATTTGACAATGGCTGCCTCAGACATTGTTATCCTCAACTCGTGGGTGATAAAAGATGAATAAAGCTGTCAAACATCCTATTGATTATGTGATTGAGATATACTCCGATTGCCCTTCTTAGGTGGAGTTTCTTCCATTCTCTTTCTTTTCTGGGGTTTGGGTGAGGTTGGAAAGAGGAACCATGCCTACAAAACAACCCTGAACTTGCAGTCTGTCTGCCCAATCTTCTCCAATCCCACCATGTCTATGTGAGGAATTCAATTCTCAGCAAAAATATTTGCCAAATCTCAAGCCCTGCATCCTTCCAGTGTTAAAATTATGGTGTTTCTGAGGCCCCAACAGTTTTCTCGCTTTTGTCTTCTTGCTTGGTTTTGGAGGGAGAAGTTTGGTAGGAAATCCATCAGGTTCCCATAGTGACTGGATTAAGCCACAGCTGTGGGCTTGTGAGTCAGGTACAAAGCCAGATTTAAGACATCAGGGTTTAGCCAGCTCCAATACAGATTCTTCCCACTTTTTAGCAAAAATAATTGCTAAAGACAGACAAGATGATCAGTTGGGTTCAAAAGCTTGCTGTTGGTGTGATTAACTCCCTGAGCTTTGGGAAGGCTCCCAACTTGCATAGAAAGAGCATAACAATGCATAGCTGTACCAAGAGCATTGAATGTACAAATGCTTATCTGCAATCCCATCCAAACAAAGAGATACAGAATCGGGAAATGCTTGCAAAAGATCACTGAAAGAGATCTATATGCAAGTGACATTAATTTCCATTCCTTAAACGCAGATGTCTGAGCAAAAAAGCCACATAAGTGCCTCTGAATAAGAGAGCAACTGGAGTGCTCACACAGAGCTGTCTGAGCTCCAGTGCCTCCGAGTCAGCTGGGAAGCAGAGTGCCACAAACAGCTGGGCAAGCAAAGGAGCAAGCCCCGAGAGAGGGAGCAGGAGCAAAGATGCTGCAGTGCACAACTGCAGTGAGGGACTGATTATACTCATCTCTGAGCAGGCAGAGTTTGAAATGGAAATGAGGAGGTTTCCCCGCCACACTACCCAGCAGCTACAGTAAACGTTGCTCTAAGACAACAGGGAAGCAGGCAGCGTGGACTTTGTTTTGGTTCACCGTTATTCAGCTCATCTCAGAGGTTCATTTAATTGTTACTCAAAAAGTCCCACACAGTAATGAAATATTAAGAAAAAACTATTTCTACCTTCACCTCTTGACATTAATATTGAGGTCTCCCTGCAGACGGAGACTTCAGCTTGCACACTCAGAGCAGAGCAAATTATCAGTTCTTTACCCAAGTCCCATCCTTACGGGCTTGGAAACAAAATACCGCCTGCGATGCAATGCAAAGGCCTCCAGAGTCAGGAATTCAAGACTCCTCACATCTGAGCTGCAGAGTAAGTACACTGCATCCTTTTGCAGTCAGGCATGTCAGAGAATGCCTCAGGTTATAGTGCCTACTCAACTCAAAATTCCTGTGAGGAAACCAAACCCACCTTTACTGAGGTACTTTAGTTCTCCTTGAACCTTCAAAACTTCCAGTCTCATAACTTCCAGGCAAGGATCAATGGAAATGTCTAGCAAACTTTTGCCTCTGCAAAAAAAGAGAAGTTTGACTTTCCTTGTCATCATCCTTTATCACAGCTTGGGATTTTTTTCCTTCTTTTTTATGACTTCAGGAAACTCTTGGCTCTCTCAGGCAGGACATGCATCTTCTGATGGCACCTGGAGAAAAAAAAAAAAAAAAAAAAAAAAAGACTTCAGATCTCTGTTTTAGTCAAGACAGAGGTACTTAATCAAATACACGCCCAGGAATACCACAAGTCTCATATGCATAGATAAATGTTCTGAATTTTATGCTGCAATGCTTTTACTTTAGGACTTCCCATCCATGGATCTCATGGTGCTTAATACAGGCGTCATTACTCCCATTTTACCAGACAACTGAAGTGAAGGCAGCTGCTGTTTGAGTAGTGGCACCGTCTGGAAGTAGATCAGGTAGCATGACTTGGCTTTACATCTTTCAAATACACACAGAGTAATTTGGAACCTTAGCTGGACTACAAAGATGATCTTTCTTTCTGAAGGTTTCCTTTTGACCTCTGCTATAAAAGCTATCCTGTATCCAACAATCAAAAGCAGGAGACACTTTCATCGGAAGTGACACTAATAGATTGTAGAGCCTTAGGTCCCTGCTATTCCCACCACTCCAGGTTCCCTCCAGCCCAAGCAGCTCTGGGAGGCACCTTCTGGGATTATTGGTACAACATCGCTTCCACTTCTATCAGAGACAAATGATCAACATTTTCTTTACAATTTCCAGACAAATGCAGCAAGTTAAGAGGGATTTCTGAGATACTTCCCAATTAAGCGCATTGCATCACTGGAGCATCCACCACATACTCTTCCAGTAAACTCGTCTTTAGCCTAATATTCAGATGTAAACATTAGTCTGGATTTACATCCACAAAATACACACCCACCCCCTTCATCCACTGAAAGAATAATTTAGTATTTTCATGCAGTAGTCACCCCCAAAAAATACTACTTCCCAAAGTAAAAGTAAAAAACATTAATAATAATTGCACTATTTCTTCCTTAAAATATATTCCTCCATATGATTTCTCTAGAGGAAAACACAAAAGATCTCTTTCGACTGCCTCATATTCCCTTTCTAAAGCATTTGAGAGATCAAATTTTAATAGCTTAAATATGAATTAAGAAAAATAAACTTAAAAATTGACATTTACATTGCCTAATATTCTGTTTGGACATATTTCTACCAGTAGCAATACTGTAGTCATCCAAGCAGGAAACAAAAACAATACACATCTCTCCAGTCACAAATAAACTAATTTTGAAAAGCAACTATTTCCAGACTAGATTTTTTATTCTTTTCATAAAAATGGAAGGATGGTGGCTAGAGGGGAATTCATACTTAAAACTAATTTAACAATAAATTAGTGCAAAACATACATAACATGTGTAGGACTATTTTATGGAAATAAAGATGCTAAATTCAGCCAAGAAATTATTTGCTGTGAATTATTCTCTTAGTTCAGTCGGTTCCTGAACCTTTATACAGGTTCTGTGGAAAGCAGAAAAAAAAAAATAAATCAAGCATATGCAAAGCAAAACAGCATCAAAAGTCAAAGAAGTCTCCAAGGGAGATGAACTTCAATGCCAGAGTAGGGTAAACAAATGGAATTATTTACAATATAACATTATCATTTGCAATGATATTTTATTCATTATTTAATCACACACTGAGTCTCCCTTGTAGCCTGTGGTAGACGACACAGCCATTTTGTTCCATCTTTCACCTGCCACATAGGAATGTAAATGATATAGTTTATTTAACATTTGTTTACATCACGCAACCTATTGCCTCCTGCCTGTGCTTAGAACATACTCCTTTCCCTCCACCTGCTCACAGGGGGCACACAGATCTCAAGGTTGCAAGAAATGAGTAGATTAAATGACCGACTACAGCTGATTCCTCGTCTCTTTGATCCCCGGATAGCAGGCTGGCACGTCTGCCTCCAGAGCTCTTCCTCGTACTGAGCAGGAAAAAACCCTCAAAGGATATTCAAGTCGAGAGCCCATGCGCTCGGTGGCACGTTGGACTGAGATTCTGTTAATTGCCACATGTCACCTTCCATGGCAAACTGAACCGTGCACAGCACCACAGTGCAGAAAAACAGACAGATGTTTTTATTGAAAGAGATATTAGCACAAACAGCAGCAGCACTATAAAATCCAGTACAAGAAAAAAAATCATCCTGCTTATCAATACATGCCATTCGTTTTGGTTGGTGCAGAATTTTCTTATTGGCAAGCTGAGAAGGAAAAGGAGGGTTTGTGTTTCAAGAATGTCTTGCACAACAGCCTAGAAAGGATGAGCTTTTTGTCCCAGCACAGTTAAGCAAAATGGGCTCGAGATCACGATTTTTATCTATAACTGAGCCGTAGTTTCACTGGCTATTGCTATTTTCACTGTCTATTGCTATTTTCTGTACGCTCACACATTGAAGATGTCCAATATTCAAGCTACGTTTCAAGAATCTCATGATTTCCTTCACAATTTGCATAACCACATGTATCAATCGAGTGCCAAGTTTAAGCACCTCTTCGCCTAATCCCCTAATTTGCAGGGGCGGTGGAGGGGGAACAAGACGGGGGCGGTTCTGTTCAGCAATGCAAATCAGCCAAAAGAGGATACTGCCAGGATTAGCATAATCCAACGGCTACAACTATTCAATTTGGAGACTAAGGATGATAAAACCTCTTTTCCTAGTCAATCAATCATTGTGATCGACTTGGAAAAAAAATGGGGTGCAAATCAGTGTAAGTTAATGAAATCAGCAGAATTACGGCAAATGACACTGCTGAGCATGAGGCCTTGTGTTAGAAGCATCCCACTGTTGCTGTGAAGGGAAGTCAACAAATTATAAGGGACCATATAATTAAGAGCTTATCAAAGCACTTTATCCCATCAAGCACTACCTTACAGATCCCAGGTATTACTTTTATTAACACTTCAGGAAATGCAGAGCAATGAGGATGCTTGAAACATCACAAGGCACTCCGAGCGAGCCAGGAACGGAAGGTGACATACCACTGTACATCCTAGCTGATTAAGGAGGTTACCCAGGGAAACAGGAGGAAGAGAGTCATCGCCGGCTGAAGCTGATCCAGGGTCTGCTGTCACTGCCAGTTCCATCTGTGAGCAAATCCCAAGTACAAGACTGCTGAGCTTCCTTCCTAACTTCTGCTGCCGTTAGCACGATCTCCCCACCAGTCCCTATGAGAACAATTACATGCTCTGTCTCCTTTCCTTCCTATTGGATTGTCTCAAATAATAAAGGTGTTTGCAAATATTAATTGTCTCACAAAAAGCCAGGACCTTCAGATGGTGATTGCTGAAAATGAGGATTCGACACTGGAAGAATGAACAAGCCTTACTAACAAATGCAAACCTACAGGCTGTGAACAACCCTCTGTCGCATTACAGAGGATGTCATACTCAGTTTGACTTAACTTTCCAAACTCATTTGATCCTGGTACTGCGTGCAGCCTAATGAAAACAGTATTAGCTTCATTTACTGTAGGTGATTTCTTAATAGCTGATTTACATTCCTCTAATAACCCATCTTCACCTTCCTCATCCAGGGTGTACATGGAGCCAACTGAGACCTTAACAGAGACTCTGACACTGACAAATGCCTCTTTTTGATCACCTGAGGTTGTATGAATCTATCACATACATATCAAAATCAAACACAAAGTAAGGGAAGCATTAATTAAACCATATCAAACACAGACTTGACAAGACTATGACTTAAGTATAAAACTGCCTGAAGAATTGTGATTCAATATTTTAGTTCGTAACCCACTTTTTGTATCACTGTACAGAACTGAAAACAGGGAACGCTTCCCCCCTCCACTCCCTTCATCTGTTTTATTTTATCTTTCAGCTTGAGCTGGCAAGTCTGTCTCAACACTGCCTATGAAAACAGGTGACAGAAATTGCTCAGAGAGTTGAAAGAGAAGAAAAACGTGTAAACTAATTACCTATTCTCCTACCCTGCCCCCTAATTCCAAAGACAGAAACATCAGCACACCATGGCAGGGGGTTGGAACTAGATGATCTTTAAGGTCCCTTCCAACCCAACCCATTCTATGATTCTACCATCTGACAAAGGATGCTGTTCCTTCTCCTCCAGCTCCAAGTCTGAGAATTGCTCCCTGAAACTTATGCAGGTTCCCCAGTGACTCTTTATCTCTATAAAGATCATCCTAGATCATGTAAATGTTAAAAAAAGAGCACAGCCATTCTCAAAAAGCTAGCAGGCATAGCTGGTTGGATCATTAGGGAACAGTGAGGGCTGACTTACCAAAGGTTTACTTTGGATATTAATCTGGTGTGTAGCAAAAATGCTTTAGATGAGAAATCTTGAGACTAAAAACTCTTGTGAGATTTCTAATACTCCCTGCGCAAAGTTCACCTAGAACCAGAAAGTCTAGGGGGTCAAGAAATCTACAAAGAATAAAATTTAAACAAACCTTTAAATCTAAATACATATATTAATTTAATATAAATCACATAACCACTCCTACTGAACACCATGGAGGAATCAGTTGTGGCCAGGAGCAGAAAGATACGTGATACAACAGAGGTAACTGCTATAGTAGTAACCCAGAAGTGACGCAGGGGGCTAGCGCTGCATGTGGGCACACACCACCTCCCATATTAATTTGTTAAGTGCTCTCCAGCCTGTCTCCCATCCTTTAATGTCAGAAAGGCATAGGACAATATTAAAAAGGCCAGTCAGGCCTGGCATTTGACACCAGCAGAGGTCAGGGACACGACCTCCAAGTCAGAGCCTGTTGGGAGGGTAATGCTAACTTTCCTCTAATACCTTGCAATTTCCTTTTCTCTTTGACTCTAGGGATATCCTCTTTCTTCCTCTTGATTTCGGGCTAGGCTTTTTTTTTTTTTCCTTTTTACACTTCTCTGTACATAACCCTCTTCTGTTTGCTTCTCTGACTTCATACGTAAGAAAGAGAAATAATGCCTTTTTTATCAACAGGAATTCATCACTTGCACCTTTTGATAAAAATAGGTACTTTATCTTATATTTCCACTCATGTATCTCTGGCATCCAAAAGCACCTATCATCTGAGCCTTGGCACTGTTAAAAGATGACCTTACACAAGAATAAGATGCGAAGTTTTCCCCTAGAGTGATAAGAACCTTCCCTGGAAACCTCCTCTTTTGCTGCAAAGACAGAGCTGGCCCATTGCTCACTTTGTAATCTTCTGCAGTAGCCACAGTCTGAGGCCTTTGCATTTCTTCAGTTTTATGATGAGTTTACTACCAAGCTATCTTCACTGTGCTACTCCTCACTTGGATGTGACAGGGAATGAAATTTCATTCACAGCAGAATGATTATTATTATTATTATTGAGCTGGATACATCTGAAGGAGCACAAATGTCACACCATTGCTGCCATACATCACTTCGGCTTCTTTGCCATCTGCTCCTAGAGTCCTCACCCAAAACAGTTTCAGCATTCTCTGTTATTGTCTCCAAGTTTGCTTCCACTGACCCAGTTTAATTGCATATTTGCATCCTTGTGTTACTTGGCATGCAAGTTAGTGAAGTTGATGTGTGTCATTTATCTTACTCCTCCCCAACTCCCCCAAACTGTGTACTTTTGGAAATTCGGTACTCATTACTCTTTTTGACAGATCCTGGTACAGCTTGAAAATGCTCCACAAGGCTTACCTGCATTGGCCACATTGATTTATCAGATTAATTTAAGTTCTTTGAAGAGGCTTTCAGTAATAATCAGGTCTATTGTGTTCACAAAAGTAATTCTAAATGCAGAAATGTTAATTAAGATCCAGAGTTCTGATTTGGCTTATTGTTAAGATAAGGATAGCTCTGAAATTCAGTTCTGTTTGGCTTCCAAAGCCTTGAAGAAGTTCAGGGGTCCCAGAAGCAGAAGGCCACTTCAAACTCTCCTCTTTCCAAAATATATGCAGCTTCTGCAGACCTCTGCCCTTGGTCTTCCCCTGCATTACCATAAGGACAAAGCAACAGGCAGCGACAGCATTAACAAGATAAGACTCCGTGTTTCTTGGCACAGGTAATATAATAGAGATGAAGGCTTCCAAACAACAGGGAAATGTACAGTTAGAAGAGCCTAAAGCATACAGATAAAGAGGCTAAAACTAAACCAGAAGATCCTAGACCATATGTTGATCGTTTCATGAACTACATAAAATTGTATTAAAACACGTATGACATTTTATTTTTCAAAGTTTTCCCCCTATTCTCAGTTAGTACCACCATCACTTGATGAATAATGCCTTGCTGTTTTCCAAGTAAAAATGTGTTGGTTTAAAATGGAGTGCTCTCTTCCAGACTTGTCTTAATGCAAGTGGTGTCAGCAAAACCGTATCTAAATGTCTACAGATAGTGTCCTTTCAGGGTTTTTTTAGCCCCCAGTGGGAAGAAAGGGCTTGGATATTATACTTGTTGCTATGGTAGCTACTAAAACTGCTGCTCACAAGAATTTTTGAATTGCTCTCTGTATTCAAACATGCTTTGAAATAAGGTTAAAAATCAACAGTTACAGCACTATTAAAGAGCCAATTACTGACTTCTTTATGTTTTCCAAAATAAAAAAAAAAAAAATAGAAGAAGCACTTAATGTCCTCTCTACATCTCAGTTGTGTTAATACTAAATCACATGCAGTCTGTAAAGATTTTTCAGAACAGAGATTTCCAGCAGCCCCTATAAATAATTTAAATTATTTATATAATTAAATTAGAATGCACTATACTTCTTTTTCTTGATAATTTCAGACATGAGTGCCTGCTATAAATGTGATCCCTAGTTGGAGACAAGCTGCATATAAAACAATACTTGCAAAATAATGGTATGAAAATAGATATCTAGGCATCATGTGTATTTCTGGGCCTGAAGAGGTACTTTTGCCAGCTTGTCTCACTGCGCACACTTCACACTGGCTGCCGGACCAGAATGCTGCACAGGGTTTCCAGATCATAGAATGGTTTAGGTTGGAAAGGACCTCGAAGATCATCTAGTTCCAACCCCCCTGCCATGGGCAGGGACACCCTCCACTAGACCAGGCTGCCCAAAGCCCCATCCAACCTGGTCTTAAACTCTTCCAGGGATGGAGCCTCCACAACCTCTCTGGACAACTGTTCCTGTGCCTCACCACTCTAACAGTGAAGAATTTCTTTCTAACATCTAACCTAAATCTCCCTCCTTCAGTTTAAACCCATTACCCCTTGTCCTGTCACTACAGTCCTTGATAAACGAAGATCTGCCACTTGCTTGTCCTGATCTTGCCAACCATAAGCAGAGACTGTCCCATGCCATCTCTGTTCACTGCTTCAGACTCATTTAATTGTATTTTCAGAGACAGCCTCCATAGTCATGCTACTCTCCTGAGACAGTACGTTGGACCACACAAGTGCAGTTGTCACAGCCAAGGGTGACAATGGGTCGGAATGAGTCTTTGGATAGGCAGCCACATCTCCCTGGGTTTGCTGAAACATCTCTGAAGCATTTTTGTGCCCTCATTATGGTACTCATTTCATTTTTATAACTGATAATTAAAATAGAAACATTAAAATTGGTGTACTAGCCCAGACACAGGGGCTGTCTATCCAGGATCCTGCCCACTTTCGCCAAGACCAACACATGCAGTTTTGAGATCCAGATGGAAAGGGAATGGTCGATGCTCAAATAAGACCAAGAGAGTGTGAGATGAACATGCACTAAGGAGCTTTCCTCTAGCCTTAGTCCCACAGAAGAGAGATAAAGAAGAGGGTATGGAACAAAAGCTGCGGTGTTCAAGAAACAGCTTTGTTTTGCATTACTCTCAGAGGTTTTTGTCGTCTGAATTAATAAACAATGCCCTAAGGGAAGAGGTTGGAAGAGACTTTGGCAAGATCTTAGCTTTTTCTTAGTTGGGGAGATAAGCCAGCAGCCATACAGAGGTTATGGAATAATCTGCCCATAGGGAAGCTGCTTCTTAGCTCTCATTAGTTAGAGGTGGGGTTATACCCTCAAGCGTGAAGCACAAATCTAGGAATTTTAAAAGCATTAGTAATAAGAAATCCACCACTAGCATTGTTTCAGCTCCTTTTAATTGACCATAATGCAAATGTACTAAAAATGTTTAAAAGATACTTGAAAGGAGTTCCAGAAAACAGTCCTCTCTGCTGGTATCATGTTTAAATCTGTTACAATGCCCACAGAAAATTAACTCACGTCTTAAATAATTCATGCATTTATTGGGTCAGAGGCTCTTTCAGATCTGATGCTCTGCCAATAGAAATGGCAGAGATACAAATGAGGTATCAGACAGGAGCATTATCCATACAGTTTGAAACTGGATCTAATCCCAGCCTTCTTGAAGTAAGATGTGTTCTGATTAGAAGCTGGTTTTCAGGCTTGCTCCTTCTAAAAGCAATGAAGGTTTTCCCAACAGGTGCACTGCCTTCAGGTCATATTAGTTATAAGCAGAGCCACACAGTTTAGAATAGTAGTAACAGAGAGATTGTGTTACTTGAATGCAGACAAGAGTTTAAGCTGGCCACAGCCATATTAAGTCTTCCTGCAACATCAGTAAACAGCCAGCACTGATTTCTAGAGCTACAGAGAGGATAATATGAACAGAGAGGATAAAATGACTGCATTAACCCACACACTGCAAGGCCAGATATGGCTTTCTGTTATCCTGCACCTGTAAGTCAGCGCAACGTATCCCAGGATGAGCAAAATATGCAAAGACTGAGTTAAAATCCTGGAAGGGAAACTTTTAGATCAGTTGTTACCAGTGAATTGTCTGTGTTGGAAGCACTCCAGGAATAGTTGAATTAATTCAGCCAGGGTGTTGCAAAAGGCATGGATAAGCAATCCAGCATCCATTTGGGAGAGGTGGTAATGCGGCACTACACTGCTCGGAGATAATCAAATGTCAGCCTGGCAACTCTGCTGATACGATCATTAAAAGATGGGCTCAATTCCATGAACACTCCCAGGTTTTTCATCCCCTGAGATGGAAACAGCTTTACCCCACTTAGAAGAAAAATGAATATTTTGCATATATAAAGCTCTTTTATCCCCAAGGACTTCACTCAATATGGACTAGATATTTATAAATAGACTACCAGCAGGTGTCTTTGGACTTGTGATCAGTTACTGATAGTCTGGCCCTACGTGTACAGTGGAACCTGGATCTCAGTATAACTGTGAACACACAAAGGCAAAAGGATTAGGATCCCATTGCTTGTCATGTGCAAGTGTTAGGCAGGCAAGAGAGAATGCTACCTGCAAAGTTGAAGAGACTCACGGAAGACAAATTTTTACTAGGGACTCAATTCTGCAAATCATTTAGTTCCCTGTCAGTGAAGAAAAGACAGCAAAAGAAGACAAATTCAAGTAATGTTAGATGTCCAAATATAAGGTCAAATGATTCTGATGCTCCTAACAAGATTTCTAAAAGTATCTTACATATAGAGTCTTTGTGCAATGAATAACTTTTTCAAAGTAAAAAAACAAGACTTCAATTGGATGACTAATTGCTCCAAAAACAAGCATGAAGCCTACCAGAAAACTCTTCACATCAGGGGTCTGACCACCCAGTTAGTATTTCCCATCAGGAATAAGAACACCTGAAGTGACCTGGCCCTATCATTCTTGTGGACCTACTGAAGCTGATGCCGTGTTAATTTTAGCTCTCCAAGAAAGCACCAAGTCAGGAGGTTGTAAGAGCACAAAGAGAATACCTACATTTCTTTAAGAAAGGCCCAAAAGACATAACCCTGGGATTAAACTCATTAAAAACAAAAGCAAGAGCTAATTATGTACCTAGTAAGGTCATTTCTTCTTAGAAAAATATTTCTTTAACCCAACCACTTGAACTAATCCACCTGCATATTAAAGGTATTACTACTTTAAAGGGGGACAGGACAGCTTGTTTCTTACTGCTGTGCTGGTAGATAGCAAATGGGAAGTTATTTTGCGGTGAAGCAAGAAAGGCTTATCTATTTTGCATGCATGACATATGCTAACTGAGAGCACATTGGACAGCAGCTACATTACCATTAACCAGCATTTACAAATGAAGGTTCATAGGAGGAGTAATGAATGCCACAGCATTTCTTTTAACATATTCTCCCATTATATATCTATCCCAATAACCTCCCAGGAAAACGAGGAGGTCAAGGGAACAGTCAAAGTTGACAATGCTGAATCTCAAAACTATTATTATTAAATGCATCAATTTGGAAACTGAGAATTGCTGATAGAACGACGATGTGCCAGTTAGACCAAAGGTGACCGTGAGGCCAACAAACTACTTGAGCAGGACCATCAGCCAGGGCAAAAGAGCAAAGAAAGTAAAAATTGGTCTGAGGCAATCTGAACCAATGGTGTAGGTAGAGAAAGGGAGGAATGAGTAATATGGCAAGTGAAAATAAGTAGATAAAACAAAAAGCAAAGTAAAATGAAATGTTGCATCACACACATCCTCTAGCTCATAAATACAGATGCTGGAATCACAGAAGGCTGCTGGTCTGAGTCATTTCACAGTCTTTTGGGAAAGAAAATTGATGTACAAAACATCGAGGCTTCACACAGAAACTTATAAATAATGACTCCTAAGAAAGGTGTAAATAAAATTTACAAAAACCACAGATGCAATGCGTAAGTGGAAAGAGTTGATTTTTAAAAGAAAGAACCCTGCTGCAGAAATTTTCCAGAAGCATATGGTTGTAGCGTACAAGTGGGTCTCCTGGGAACTTCTCTCCAATGCAGCTTCTGATGACTGCACCTCTAGAAGGTGGCATTTTTGGTAGGCACTACTTAGTAGTTTCAGAGACGGTTTCTGACAATGTTTTGATCCACCCAAGAGCACACACACATTCATAAAGGTCAGCAATAATGCTCGACTACAGGCAAAGAAGAAAGGGGGTTAGCAACTCCCTGTTCACATTGTATCAACTTGTCAGATAAAAATTTCTTAGACACCCATTTCTTCCCTGGATGTCATTTGTGGTGACTTACCACGACAATTTTACATAAGCACAAACAAGTAAAATATGCCTGATGCTCCTTGCAGCCTGCTACATAACCCATCCAGTTTCTCTTCCTTTTGAAAATCTTGAGAACAACAGGAAAAGAGAATACGATTTATTGAAGCAGGTCCAGAAGCCCCCAGATGGCAGGCAATTGCAACAGTCATACGAAAGAAATAACACAGCTAAGTAAAAATAAACCTTACACAGCTATTGCTTCACTCTGAGGGTGGTGAGGCCCTGGCACAGGTTGCCCAGAGAAGCTGTGGCTGCCCCATCCCTGGCAGTGTTGAAGGGCAGGTTGGATGGGGCTTTGGGCAACCTGGGCTAGTGGAGGGTGTCCCTGCCCATGGCGGGGGGATAGAACTGGATGGGCTTTAAGGTGCCTTCCAACCCAAACCATTCTGTGATTCTATGAACCTTCCCTCCCAGGCTTGAACCAAAAAAAGGAAGAACTATTCAGCAGCAAGCCAATTGAGATGAAAACACTAAAGACAAACTCAGAGCAAGGTCCTTCTTCACATACAATACAGTCTTAATGTACGTTCACAGGGTGAGCAGAACAACATGAATTCAGCATATTCTGAATTTCAGGATTGTTTCAGAAATCCAAGTGATCTGTTACGACAATGTAGAGGTTCAGTTGTGCTGTACATTTCATCTAGAATAATGATAAATAAAGAAATGCTGAATATGTCCAGCAAGGCCAGATCTTCAGGTTAACACAAAAACTTTGCTCATACAGAACCAGAAGCTTCTAATGTCCAAACCTGCAGAAGGAAAAATGTCAGGGGGAGGGGAAGAGGCCGCCAGGGAGGGTCACCAAGAGATTTTTTAATTTTTTTTTTGTTCTGTTTTTTTTTTTAATTGGGATGTAGGATTGTTCATGTTGGAAAGGACCTCAGAAGATCCTGTAGTCCAGCATCCCACTCAAAGCAGAGTCAGTTATGAAAACTCTTCCAGCTCCTACTCCTTCTGCTAGACAGAAAAAAAAAAATCCTTCAGCCAGCTCACGGCAGGGAGACAGACTGCTGAGGCACCCTCTAATCAGGGTGCTTTGCTGTCAGCCAGGGAGTGTCTCCTCCCTGTTCTGGCACCTCAGGAAATTCCCTTTTTCCAGCTGTGACAGATCCAGTTCAGCTTCCAGATGCTGGTACCTCTGAACAGAGACAAAGGAGCAACCTGGCTTTAGGATCTCCACACATGCCCCTGCAACAGAGATCATTCACCCTATCCTACAAGATAACCTCTGGCTCAAGGACTCAGCCCTGACCAAAAACATTTGATGTTTTAGAAGGCAGTACGGTAAAAGTTTCCAGATTTTAGATTCTCCAGATATGTCCCAGAAAATTCACTCCTTAATTGTCTTTAAACAAGAAGGGCAGCATTCACCACTGGAGATATAGTCTCGTCTGCACTTCTGTAACAGCAGGTAGGCATTGGAATTGTACATCCTAAAACGCACACCTTTCATTTCCCATTCCTTTCAATTGAAAGGCACAGGGGTTTTACAGCATAGCACGATAGATTGCTTAAACAAATGCTGACTTCTCTAATCTTCAGAGGAAAGGCAATTTCCCTTTCTCAGTGTTTGCTAAACCCCTTTGTTCAAGCAAACATAAAAACCAGGCTCCTCAAAGAAAATTTCACTCCCTTCTCCCCTCAACCTGTATCTCCCAGCCTGTATTTACAGCACAGAAACGTATCATGCAAGATATATGCAAGCAGTTATTGTTATTAGGCATGGATCTGTATCTTGAGTTGTGGTTGTGGCAGCATAATACATGATTGCCTAGATAGTTCAAAGCATTAGCCACGCTGCATACAGTGACTCTTGTGATAATGATACACTGAAGAAGACATGACATTAACGTTACACATCTCTGCTACTAGATTGCCCGGATTGGTGTTTTTACCCTTCGCAAATCAGCCACCAGAGTGGTTCATACAATAGCAGGTACTTGTGAAGCTAGAAGCTTTATAAACTTTTCAAATTAGTAATTCTCCCCACCCCCCAAGCAACAGAAAAATATAAAATCTAAATAGTCAAAAGAAATTCTGTTATTCCAACAGTCAGTCAGAATATTACCTGTTCTGGGACAGGAATGGGAGGAGGTTCCAAGTTTCTGGAAATTGGTTGAGTTTTTTCTATGTACCACCACCACCAAAGAAATTGTAAACCCTTCAGCGCCAATGGTGCACCAGCACTGGAAGTCTGACATTCTGAAGTCTTCAAGGACAGAAAAGCTGTTCCACTCCCAGTCCTGTTCTGAAGATGCGATATCAGGATATGATGGCAGTTAACTCATATGGGTATTATTCCGAAGATCTTTTAGAGCTTTCACATATTCACACAACTGGTACCACTGAATAAGTACTGTAAGTACTAACAGAGCATATCTGAGCTTGCATCTGTTCCTTGTTCAGCCTATTATCAGCTTTAACTAAGTGAAAGGCAGAAATGAGATGTCACTTAAGATGGATTCTCCTACACTTATTCACTTGTAGCATTATCTGGGATTCACACATATTCAAATCCAGAAGATATGTGCTTGCTGTAGTGGGTCTGACATCCTGATAAGAGATGTAACACTTAACACATAAGCCAGAATGTTACACTGTCCTGAGTTCAAGACAATATTCAGGAGAAAATTCTGTCTGCAGATTTTGAAATCTCAGTTCAAAACAACATACCCTAATACCTCTCATCATTATAATTTGAGAATGGTAAAACAAAAAAACCCATGGCTAAATCTTAAGTACTGGATACAAACCATGTATGTAAGTCTTCGTTCCCTTGAACGCTTCCTTACCTCCATGTAGAAATGCAAACAGCTTTGCCCAACCACCACCACACATTTCTGCCCTTCTCCCATGTAGTATCTTGGTTTACAACATTCATTCTATTGATAATGAATTCACTATTTCCAAACACTGATTTCCTTAGTCTGTCACGAGCCATTCAACATTCAAAATGCCAGTGAATCCAACATTTATAAATGCAGGTGATTCTCTATTTTGTTTCATGTATTTCTACCTCAGTGAACAAACACAGTTAACTCTTTCTCAGCCAGATGCTCACATGCAAGTTTACAGTGATAAGCAAAGAAGTACCAAAATGACCTCCTTCAAAGTTTGGTTTATTTCACTCATCCAGTAGCAAATTGTTACCAAAGATATAACACAGCTGTTTGTTCACACCTCCTGCATTTATGGTGGGTAGCTGAAATCTCTGAATAATCAGAGAAGTGAGTTAATTTTTAGAAAAGTTGCATTTGACATACTGACTTAAAGGCTTAAAAATGTATGTTTCTTTCAGAGATGAGTGTACAAAGATAATGTGAGCATATTTTTGTGTGTGGGTTTTTGTTTTGTTTTTTTAAATCTAAATTCATGGTCCCTCCCCTTCTATTTACCTCCCATCATAAAACTCAGCTCCCTCCCATCTGCCCCAGATTTGAGCGGGAGGCCGGCTGCTTCAAGACCAAGATACTTTTGCTAAAACACCAAACCAACTACAAGAAGACTGTAAAGGAGGAATATGTCGGTGTCTCATGTTTCTTCATGTCAATATATCAAGCTAAGTCAGGATCAGATAAGGCTCTAACTCAAGCTTGGGTTCCAGTCTGGGTCCTACACGTGCACGGTCTCAGGTGCGGACAGTCGTTGCCTGCTCTCCAAGCCTGGAGAGGCAGACCAGCCCCAAAGATGCATATCAGTGCTGGGACAAGCCCACAGAGGAGAGACAGGACTAACTGGTATAGAGGCTGGTTGTGGCCTCATGTGTCTGAGCAAAGAGAGCTGATTCATGGCCACCTACCTGAGGGAATTAGCAGAGACAGCAGACACCTGCCTGCACAGACATAATGCCTGCAGCTTCACAAGAAGTGAGATTGCAGTCCGATCAAACGTCAGTCCAAGTTCTCCATGCTTCTAATCAAGTTCTTACCTATAGCTGAATTCTCCCATTCTCTCAAGAAGGTTTAGTGGAGTAACATGAGCTAATGGATGCAGCAAGGACAACACTCATCTTCTAGTTTATCACTGTTACCACCCAACCTTCACCCAAACAATGGGTGCAATTCCACACACAGCTGTTGGGGGTTTGCATCTAGAAGAATCAGCTAAACCCAAAGCTGATCACTTGATTTGCTCATATTCCACCAATTCCACCATTATTATAGATGCATTGTTTATTATGCAGGTTCTTACTAAAAATGCAGAAAAGTTTGAAGAGCAGCTCCAAAAACAAACATCCCTTTATAGGATCCTTTAGAGCACTTGCTCCCAGTTCCCAGTTCTCTTTAGGACACAGCAGTGTCAGAATGATTTCTTTATGTCTATCTTTATGTTTATGTCTACTTTCACAGCCAGCTCTTAAATTATTTCTCCCTACTTCAAAGCTAAGAAATAAGTAAATCATACATTCCTCACAGCAGGACTTCTGTGACTCCAGTTATGATGCTCTGGACTTTTCCAGGGCCATTGGAGTAAGGAATAAACACAGGCTTATTCCCTTCTCTCTTCTCTAACCACAAGCCTTTATGCTCCCTTTTCGCATAAGGCTGAAATGCCATAAAGACCTCACAGGTTCAGAGCATGTCCTCAATATGAAAAATATGCCACAATCTTAACATCTTCTTTATCAGGTGGAGAGTAAAGGCAGAGCAAACAACACAGGAACCAAGGCTACCGGAGCGTGATGGGGGCAGATCCGCAGAGCACAGAGCTGTGCAGAGGGCCCGGCATTTTGCGGGACTTACTTTGGACTAGCCTGAGCTTGATTTAAGTGGGCTAAGCGTCCATTAGCAGACAGATTAGGTGCACTCCCGGAGCATCTCTTCAGACTTAGTTTCATACTAAAGAAATCCACTTTGTGCACTCCAAGAACCACAGTGCAGCGAATGAGAGATTACCTTAAAAGCTTACCATTGACCTGAATTAAAACATAAGGGTAAATACCCACCTGACAAGCAGAATTTCTTTTCTGTATCTAAGTACTGGTTTGACCTGATTTACAGCACTATGTAATACAATCCGAGCAGAATGTTAGTCACTATTCACTAATTAAAGAAATATTACATTTAGACAGTCGATGAAATGAGGTCAACAGGTAAGCAAGAAGAAAAGGATTAAATCAACTTACAAATTCAAAATCTTAGAGGCCTTAAGTTACTTTCATTAAAATACATTTTACTAGGAAAGAAATAAAATCAACATATGAAACAAGTTTTCAAAGTCATAACCCTCCATTCTTTTTTAAACTTTATACTGGATTTTAACTCATTTTTTAAGAAATTAGTGCTTCAGTGACAGTTGTGATCAAAGCTTCTCTTTCTGCTGTCAGGAAATAAGGTTGCTACAACTACCCTGATGACAGATGTGTTTCTAGCACTTCCACACGCCGTTCCAACCTACTGGCTCATCTGATTTATAGCCTTTCTAGAATACCTTTAATATCTGTCTTAGGGTTTTGTTTAGTTATTTAGCATTCAAAATTTCATTTTGTTTGTATGCATTAATAATCTCTGTAGAGGTCCTTTAGCACCTTTCAGATGTGGCTTGCAAACTAATTTACAGATGTTAAGTCTAATTACTGCCCATGAGGTTCTGCTCTGCCAGAACTTACTATCTTCTCTGTTGAGAGATTGTGCAAAGCTGTCATTCATTCAGGCAGGTGCTGGATGAACCTGGAAGACACCAGTGAGGCCTTGACCCCAAAGAGACTTGTGCATACAAAGATACAAACAGATTATTGAAAACAGGGAGGACAACAGTCCCAACCATTTCTTTGGGTCATTCCAGGCATAGGTTAGAACAATCCTATGAAGGTCTTCAGAATATGCAGTCTCACTGAGTGAGATAAGAAACAGGTGGATGCATAAGAGAATTATACTGCATAAAGAGGAACTCTAACTGGGACTGTTTTGGGGTTAAACTTTCCATCTGCTTGATCCCAAGTCCCCAGAGTTATGTTTGCTCGCTATCACACAGCCTTGAGTAAAGGTTTATTAAGGCAGTTTCAAGCTGAGTTGAGTGTCTGGACAAGTCTAAGCAAGTCTGCTCTCCACTATTAGTCCTTGTCCAAAAAGCAGCACCCAAAGGCGCCAGCAGTGACCAGCAGGACCAAGCAGCCCATGCAAAAGGCATCCTTGGAAGAGCTGGCAATGCCAAGCACACGTCACTGGTTGGTGCAACAGTGTAAGCAAGGATCAATAAAGCCACAGATAACTTTTTGTTTTCTTGGCCATCAAATAAAATCAAGTTTTAGAAGTAAAATTGAACCTAGATTCAGAATAAGTATAAAAAAATAAAAGTTTCCATTAACCTAGATGTATAAATTTCCATTTAATCTATATGTATTTTAAAGAAATAACAACTTGTGGCACTGACATAACTGAGTAGACACATTTTCAGCTGCAGATGCTAAAAATAAGAACCTTCAAAATAAACAGTTCCTGTTTTCATTAACCATAAAGAAAGCATGAAAACATCTACAGAAGACTAAACTATCAAAGGCACAGCTAGTGAAATGCCAGATTTTGGTCAAGTATAGAAATAGGCAGTTACAAATCTATCTTAAATATATATGTAATTTTAATAAGCAAAAAGAAAGCAATCCTGATGATAGTAGTGTTATTGGATTACATCCATTATACTCATTTACAACACAAAGAGATGCATTTTATAAACAGCAAGCAATTTGGTTTTGTGTTGAGATCTAAGTTTGTCTATTGAAATTTATATTGGGGAGGTCACAGATGAAAAAACGCTGAGATAGAGGAATTTTTATATAGTTAATACAGCATCTAAGACATCAGGAATTTTACCAGGTTTCAGTAGGTTGCTTTTTTTTTTTCCCCAAGAATGTTCAAATATTTCAACAAGTATAAGGAAAACTCTGCCAAAACCACAGTAAAACACTTGGAGCTTACAAATACTGTATAGACTAATAAATAAGGATTAGTGAGAAGCTTGATTTTAATAAGTGCTCAGAACAAGCAAATGTCACTTTAAAATGGCAAAGTACAGAGGAAAATGCTCAGCCTGCATGCATGGTTGTTCAGACTGGTAATTCTTCCCAAGGTACAACCTGAGCTCAATTTATCACTCTCTTCAGTTTCAAGGTGTGCTAAAACAGGGATGCATGGGGAAGAAAAGGTCTGATTTTATAGAGCACAGCCAGGTTAGGGATCATTGTAATCAAGGCATTAGCAGGGCAGCCTAATGGCCAGAGCTAGATGCCAGGGGAACGGAGAGAGAACCAAGATTAGACTGAAATAAAACCCAAGGTCCAAGAAGAAACTGAGAGCAAAAGCAGTGATCTCAGTTGCTGGCCAGGTGCAGTGGGAAGCCTCAGGCCTGACAAAACCCTTGGGGTTTCCAGAGATTGTTAAGATGCCACAGCTGGGAAACAGCTCCTGCCCACACCTGCGTATCCTAGACCTTCACCTTCATCCTGCTGCAAGAGGCTGTCCTGGAGATGTCCTGCTGATGCCATGTACCACAGGGCTTATTAGAGAATGAGGCTAAAACTCCCGCTAGCTCCAGCTTTCTGTCTCATTGCGTATCAGCAGTTACTCTTGCTTCCTATTCATCATGTTGATCCATTTGGTGGCACTGCCAGAGATTCATCCTACTTCAAGCCTCAGATTTTCATGGGGAAAGCATGCATGCTGGCGTCTGTTAATTAATTTCCACCTCATCCAAAATCAACTAAATCAGACTCTCAGAACGCACCATGACAGTCAGCACAAGGTGCACGTCAAATCACAGGGCTCTCTTTCTCATCTAGAATTACTACATGAATGTAAATGCAGAACACAGACAACTTTATCATATAACTTCTGTTGCTTATCCACTTATCTAACACTTCATGAAATGAAAGCCAAAAAAATTAAAATCAAGGTACACTTCAACAGTAGACACTTTGTGCTGATTTCCTCCCATGAATACATTTTTTAACTGGGTTTTCCCCTTAATTTAAAATGATACCTTGCAATCAATTTAAGATAAGCAGAGGAATGCTCAATGCTCACGTAGTGCCTATAGTCAGTTTAGGCTCTATTATTGATGCATCTTTAACACTGTGTTGTCCAGCATGTAGCTCATGACTGATCTAATGGCTGGATGGAGACTGCAAAAGGAAATGTCTGCTTTTATAGCAGTATTTACTCCTTCTTTGGGGGGAAAGGTAGAAAGTCACACAGAAATATTCCTCAGGCTGAACCTGGCCCACAAGCTAGGAGTCACGATATGCCACATAAAGTATACCTGCGCATCTAGCTGCTGTCACTTGCAAAACACTCTAAGCATGGGAAAGTACCAAGTATAAGAACTTGCGCTCCAGGAAAACAGAGGAAAGGTGTCTGAACGGAACCAGGTGAGAGACAAAGCCTCCTTTCCTGCCGTGTTACCTCTGTACTTCAGCTTCCCCTGCTGGGCCCACCTCTGGCGAGGCTCAGCAAGGACCAGGGCTGAGCTGAAGTGGAGCCCTGGGCAGCAGGTGCCTGCAGGGACGCCGCTGGTCAGGGCAGGTAGGACCTGCTGGTGCACGTGGGCCCTGACATGCTGGTGGTGGGTGAGCAAATATTTCCCTTACTGCCTTCCCCTGAGGAAGGGTTAAGCATTATCTCACTGAAGCACTGTGAGAAGCTGAAGTTTTTAAGATTTCTAAAACTTTTTCAAGAATGAGACTGACGTACAAGTGCCAATTAGCATAAATCCCACTCATCTAAATACATGTTTTAATCAAAATCATTTAAAAAACCCTTCAAAATAATTTTTTCCTGAGGTCAATCAACATAACAGCTCTTCATCCTGACCCTACCGAGACTGGCATATTCTTTATGCTCTGTTTGCAGTCCCATTGACTTTAACACTACTACTGCTAGAAGAAATTACTATTAAGGCAATGAAGCACTGCCGCTTTGCAGTGCTGTAAAAGAGATCAGGTGCATCTTCCTCACTGCACACTGAATAATAAAGTAAGCTCTGTGCAGTTAAGCAATCATCAGCAACATGGCAAAACCAATGCCCATCCCTCTGTGCTCATTCCAGCCTCTAAGTCAACTCTACCATTTTCCTCTCCCATGTTATTTTTCACCCGGGCTGATCCCCAGTGAGGATCACTGCACAGCTGTGTCACCGTCTGCTGAAATATGGAGAAGGGCAAGGTCAAGTGGAAAGGTTAAGGGCTGTTTAACTCTCACTGGATGCTGAGGGAAAGCTGTGGTCTGGGTTGCTGTATTTCACGTGTTGGCCTCACTCTCTCAGGCAACTGAAGTCCAAACATGTTCTGGTTTTAGAGAGGATAAACACAACAAAAGCCCGTGTTTAACCACAGGTGTCCATTACAGACTTGATTTTGTAATGTCAAACTGGGTAGCTAAATTTTCTTAGGTAACATTCTGCAGGTTTTACTACATTACTATACATATTTACACGATATTACAGCGAGGCTTCTCAGGAGGTGTCACTGGGGTAGCAAATGCTAGCAGGGTAATCAGTCTTTATTTTCAAAAGAAAGCAAAAAAGCCTAACACAAAAATAATACTCTTTCCTTATAGCATAAGCTTCGGTAATGAAATCAGAACTTCTAACACAGAGCTATAAAGAGTGACAAATCTCTCTTGCAATTCTTAATTTGTGTTAACCCCTTGACTCTAGCAGGTCTGGAACTCCTGACATTAAGTGCTAATGCATTTAGCATTAAACATACATGCTAAATGCATTAGAATTATGCCATGCTAATGGAAGCATTCATGGCCTGTCAGATAGGTCGAGTATTTGCTTCACTTGGGTGTTTATTACGAATGAGGCAGCGTTTCAGCATCAAAGCCTTGTCAGAAACTTTAATTATCTTTATTTGGAGAAACTGCATGGCACTATACTGAATTTCATTGTTTTTTCTCCCATTCTTACCAGCTGAAGATTGGAGTTTGAAAGGTTACTTTAATTAACATCTTACCACTACCTCATTGGTATGTAATTTCTGAGGAACAAAACTTTTTGTTTTGTTACATCTCTAAAAAGGTAAAATCTTTTGGATTTAAAACACAAGGATCTTACTGAATATTGAATACAAGCTATTTTAAGCATAGCAAGAGAAGAGAGTCGCGTGGAGCTGCTCCTTTAAAAGAAAGACGAACAGAAGCAGAAGAAATTAGTATCATAGAGTATTCGGTTGGTAAAATATTACTCCCATAATATATTATGAAGTGCACTGTCACGCAAAACCACGGTATACTTTTTAATATCCATTGATACAAACATAAGTGTATTGCAGCATGCAACACACTTATATAAACCTTGTTTGTTATTCCAATGAATAGAAGTATATATTGTCACATATATCACTACATCAAAAAAACACCTTAAAATATTCAGGCTGAGTAATTCCAGATCTTATATAAACATACATATACCTACACAAACACACACACACCCTGGAGCAACATATGTTTAGACCATTGCTCACAGACTGTACTAAAGATGACGCCTGACTGGAAAAGGGATGGGTTATCCGTGATACGCACCAAGACCTCACGGCCATTGGGGGTGGGCAGGTGACTGCCAAGCTCTGACTGACTGCTGCAGGTCTCATCTTCTCCACTGTTGGTTTATTTATTGGCATCACTATGCAAAAACATAATGCTCTAGAGAGTTTGTGTTTGCTTCTTAATTTTATGCACTTAGTCATCTAAATTTTTAAGAATTAAGCACAAATCATTTTGGTAGCCACAGAACGTGTTCAATATTGTCCTCTGGATTTCAGGTTACAAGGGCAATAGAGATTTCATTCCAGAAAGAAGCTGACACCAGATTTAGAGTTGCCATACAGACAGATTAGGCAAATGACTGTGGGAGCAAAACACACAGCACAGCAAACATTCTGCCCGTGACATATTATGAGGTTTGCCCAGGACAGCAAAAGCTGAGAGCTGACAGTGGATGGCATCCGGATTTTCAGAACAACCCCCCAAACATTTCTTGTTATTCACAGCTGACAAAGCATCACTAAGACACGCTGCTTTTGATTTCTACCTGTCAGGCTACATTCCAGCCCCTGTGATGCATCCACCTGGAAAACTGAGAGAGACAATTTTATGATGGGAGAAATAAGACAGCAACTGAATCTTTGCAAATGAGAAAGCACGTGGACTAGTTTGTGCTGTTTCCTCCCAAGAGCTTTCCCCGTAAGCCATCCAACAGCAATGCCTTGTGTAACCAAACTCCTCACTTTCTTCTCTAATGCTCTGTTTATGGTGAAATGCATGGCCAGATTCAAATGCTCAATAATTCAGCATTAAAAGACTGTGACAAACTTGAAGAGAAAAGCACAGAGCTGGACTTGCATGTAGCACTCACTACCTTTGCTTCCCTACCATCCTGTGACATCCGAAGGAAGTCCACAGAAAGCAAACAAAACTGCAGGCAGTAGGAGCAGAAAAAGAGAAGCGAGCACAATGGTATCTAGCGGGAGGACTCTACCCCACACCACACAAACCCAGAACTATAGAGGGGAGAGATGCTCTCTTTTCTTCAGACAAACCAGAGTATCAGGAGGAAAAAGATGCCAGTCTTTCTTATATTCTTTCGCAGAAAAGTATCTGCTGTGTGAAATCACCCTATTTGTATGCTCTGTCCCCAGCCCCACCCTGAATATATCTTTTTAGACAGATGCTCACTGGGCCAGAGAGCATCTCGCATACGGTGCTTGGCACAACGGGGCTCCATTCTTGGTGGAAGAAAAAGAACAACCATAAACATGATCAGTAATAATAATCCCCACTTAAGTTACTGGAGGTATTTTTAGACTAATGCCCAGCTTAAAAGCATAATTCATTCACAACAATGAATAGAGCCAGCAGAGCATCAGTAATAATCCTCTCACATTACAGAAAGCATACTGAGACGTTAGAATAGCACGGTGACGATAACTCCTCCTCATTACCAACTGCAAGCTGCAATCTGTGCAAGATATCTTTTTCAACATCAAAAAGCACATAGTTCAGTGCAGGCAGGGGTAAAAGATGGAGACGGATAGCTTATACTACTGAATTTAAAACTAGGACATTTACTATAAGCAAAGAAAGCCAGCCTTTGGAAACAGTTGGTTAAAATAAAAAAAGAAAGAAAGAAAGAAAAAAAAAGACCCTGCTAGTTTCATACCATGGAAAAGAGTAACTCTGCAAACTCCATGAGTCAGCGTACCATCAAGTAATCTAAATATAAAAGCAGCAGCTCTGCAAAGAAGTGTGAATGCTTCAGTAATAATCCTCCTTCACACTCCCTCATCACTATTTTTCCTTTCATTAGCAGGCACAGTGTTTCCCATTAGCTTATTGCTTCTATACCTCTTTTAGTTTCCTCCAGGAATTTCCACTGACTGCCTATCAAGCAGTTCCTCTGTTACCCAGTTGTGTGGCCTTAGCTTCATTTCTGCAAGTCAACTGCATTAGTAAACACTGGGGATGCAGAAAAACTCCATGTTGACAGAACCTACTACGATTCACTCCAAATGGGCATGCCGTAACCATAACATGCAATACTCCTGCTTCCTCTCCTAGGGCACCTTCCCAGACACCACACACCACCTCTGCTCTGGTGCTTATGTCAAAATGAATTTGCCTTGTAAGTGCAACCAAATGATACACATGTGCTGGAGAAATATAAAACACTAATTGAAACAACGCAGCTGGAGAAGATTGTTGTTTTCTCCCAGTCACAGGTGCTTTCTACCTGCTCCCTTTCAAAATCCTATTTCTAAATAATTCATGTTTTTCATGATAGATTCTTCACTCAGCCAGAAAACCCAGGATGTATAGACTAATGGCTAAATTCAGCCTCAAGTAAGTGGGTTTCAGTAATGGCGTGGCACAGTGGAATAAATGACATCTGATGATGAAGTCTAAGGAGTGGGACATGTGCTAATAGAGCACTAGGTAACCATGGGAAACACCTTGCACCCAAAGTAGCCCATGGCTGTGCAAAAGGAGTAGAACAAGATAAAACAAATTGCCCTCACTCTTTGTAATGCCAGGAAATTTACACTGCACTATTCCACTCCATACATGAGCAATTTCTAATTTTTTTAAGATGAGCTTCATCTCCATTAATTTCTCTTCTTCCTCACTTAGCCTGGGACCAAAAAAGGAAGATAGAAGTAGAAGGTCATTAGAAACTGCAGAGCTCTGAGGATGCTGCGAGGGAACGGACTAGGAAGGATAATGGGATGCAGGTCTGGTCACCAGCCTGGCAAATGAGGTGGCAACTCCAGCAGCACTCAGACACGCAGCTGAAAATGCCCTGCAGCACTGAGAAATTCTGCAGACACTATGGAGAAAAGGCAGGAGGGATATCTAGCTAAAGCAGTATGTTCTTCTGCTTTTCCAGGGGTAGGAGGGAGCCTATGCCCCTTTATGTACCTTTACAAACTCTCATCCCACATGTGAGGCAAATCCCAGCGATTGAGGATACCTGACTGATAACAATTCTAGGCAAGAAACATTTGGGCCAGGAAGAAAGTAGAAAAAAATGCAAACAGAAATGCTGCTCTGCATCAGAGGGCATTGTGGTTGTTCATGGCAGGTCACCCATGCTATGGAATATTTGGAAAACTCTTGTTAATTGATTTGTGTCATTTAGATAGGTCAACATCAGGAATTTTGATATGGGATTAAACTACTGAAACAGGGACTTCTGTTAATGACATCTTCTTGGATATGACACATAAGTGAGTATCGTCCTGTCTGCAGAAGCAGCAACAATAGACAACACGGCCAGCACTGTCACAGAATCAAGCATCTTTTAAGAGTAATGAATAGCTTTTGAAAAATGTCATGTAAGCTAGTAACTGATTAAACTTCATGACAAAAAGGAACATGGGCTGCTTTGGCTAATCACTGTTCACTCACTCTGTCCAAACCCCAGTCTTTCTTTGGGCCAGTGAAGATATATCTGAACGTATACCTGAAATTAAAGTGATCTAATGCATACCAGTAATTGCTTCCCCTCACTTTCAGCAAGAAGCTATAGATTAACTTGTTAATTCAAAACGTAGCACATTGAACAGTCTTCTCTCTGCAAGGATGGTTTCAGAAAGCTCTGAAATAAACCAGGACAACATTTGTTATTAAATCTTTAAGATTTTCTAAAGTAAACAAGAATCTGTGCGGGTGCTCCACGACTTTCTGTTTTAACTTCCTAAAGGCTGTGGACTGAATTTGGTGAGGTCAATTCAACAATACATACAATCTCAGCTGTTTTTTTCTCAAAGAACAAAGAGAGATGCATCAGGAAAGGAAAATTTACAAAACCATGTGGATTCACAGACACACAATAAAAAGCAAATGCAAAAAGATAACAGAATTAGATGCTATTGAAACTTAATCCTGGATTCTATGTGTCTTCATTCCTCCCTCAATGCATTACAGAACACTCCTATGATTTTTTTTCTTCTAGACCTAAGAAACGGAATGGGAAGATAGTCATTTAGATTGCTGCACTTGGAGGTTCCTGCAGAGGTGTCTCATAGAATAAGAAGCATCCCTATGCTAAAAAGTTATTTGTTAGCTGGAGAAGAAACATAATTATAGACCATCATTTCCATAGGTAACAACTTGAGTCCATACCACTGCCTGTAATTCAGTTGTGCCATCATACAGAAACCAGATACCACAGCAGACCGACGCTCCTAACTGTGGAAGACAGTTGCCAGGGTAGAGCTGAAGTGAGGAGGGTTTTCATCATTCCCATTCATCAACTCTTTAGGGAGAGATCCAGCCATCTCCAAGCTAATGCTATAATTTGCTGGAATGTATAGATTAAAGAGCAGAATAACAGAGAAAACTTCTTTCTGCTAATAAACCAAAGTGATCTGATGACTTAAGGCATGTCAGTAATGCAAGACTTAACAAACGCCAAAATTTCGAACTGGCTAACAACTGCTCCCCTCTCCCCTCAGGGAATTTATCTTTCAGCCTCCACACCTGTGCTGCAAGTTCTCTAGGCAAAAATTTCATAAATTTAGCTCATTTCTATCATTTGTGTTGGAAAAAGCAAGCAGGAAGAAACAGCCTGGACTTTTTCTGTGCATAATCAAAATAGTAAGAGCACTGGCATTTTCTGGTTTTCTGTCTAAATTTGCAACTGTTCTATATACCAGACAGTACTGAAATCAGCATTTAAAAAAGAAAATGAAAAAGGTTAAATGTAGGGCTCTCACTGGGTTACTAGCTGTCCTCTGGCTGTGAAGGAAAGAAGAGGGTTATCCGACTGCTGGTACCACTGTAAAATTAATCCAGACATAACGTAGTCAGGCTTTGGTTGTTCAATTAAGAGCCTATTTTGCATTTAAAGAATACTCACTATTTGCTCTACAAATTTGTCCTTTCTCAGAGCATGTAACATTTTATAGGCATAAAACAGGGTGCATAAGGATGCAAAGGCTTGGTCTTTTCTCATAACTGATTCAAATGAACAAAAACATCTTTTTCTCCACCCACCTTCAGATTTCAGGTAAAAACACATCAAAGAACATAATTCCAAGCCCTCCCTCTCTCCTTCTCTGATCATCTCTTCTTCTGCCCCTAAATACAAGGTCCAGAAGTCTCTGCTAAATCTTGGTTTCTTCATTATCTTCTTGGTTTCATGTATATCATTTATGATCACCACAATGTAGTAGAGTAACAAGTGCAGCTTCAGCCAGTATCAAAGCTGCACCACACCTGCACTGAGCAAGGATGAGTTTTGAGTCTAACCTAAATAACCAAGTGGACAATGAATAGCAGAAAAAATTGTGGTAGAAATAACCAAGACCCGGACTTGTGTTTTCCCCCACTGTTTCTGTGCCCTTCAGTGCCTAAGTCAGCGTTCCTCCTCCTCTCCCACTCATGCAGTCCTGGCACTACCTTTGCTGTTTCACAAGGGTAGGAGGCCGAGCAACTGAAGCATAAACTACTACAGCCAGAATCAACCAGCACACAACATCCACCCACCTGGGCTTGCCAGTAGCGCACCTCTGTGAGGACTGAACTTTTATCTCAGTTTTAGAAAAAAATCAGTGGAACTGCCCTTGATTTGGCTGGAATTCTCTTTGAATTTACATCCACATAATGGATATTTAAGCCCAGCACAATCCACCACACCCTTTCCACCAGAGGCACAGATGGTTTTCTTTCACTCTGCAACAGTGATTCTTTTGAAAATAGCATCATAGGTTCCTTGGGTCTCCACAGCTTTAGGGTTCATGGCTCTATCCAGTGGTCTCCACAACAGGGCACATCTCCATGGTTTTAGGAAGAGCCAGTGCTACCTCTGAAGCTTTTGAGATTACTCTAATGTCTCAGGCTTTAGCAAGTTGATCAGCAAATTTTAGTATTCTTCTGTTCAGAATTTGGAAAGCAAAACCTGATCAAATCTAAGTCTGATGCTGTCAACGTAATTGTCCCATGGAGACATTAAGAACGTTGCCTCTATTTCCTTTCAGTTAAGAAGATTCAAGCATAATTGTCCATTACATCTTGTACTCTCTGAGCTGGACGGTTTAGAACTATAGCAATTTTTGGCTGTTCTACCCCCCCAGCCCCCACCCAAAGTTCAAATGCTTATTTAGAGCAAAACTAAATTAAAGTTAATAGAAAGATGGTGCTTGGTTAAAGACAGCGGTAGATTAAACAGTGTTTCATTAACCTGCTGAATTGGAATCTGTGGGATGTTGAGAGCAGAGCATGGTACTTAGAAAAGCTCAGCGAGATGTGTAGTATCGACTTCATATACAAATACGTGAGTTAGAACAGCATTACAATAGTGACTGATTAGTATTTATATTTTAGGGGCAGAAGACAAACACTAGCTGGAAGCAATCTCATCTCTCTAGTTTTAAACTGTTAAATGCATCGTCAAGGATTTCTGCCTTTCTCTCCAGCATTAGCCAGTGATGGAGACTAAATGGATCATTGATCTGTTTCAATATTGAAAATCGGCCCAGGATATGAAGACTGCCCTTTTGCTGAGGGAAACATCTCAACACCTTATCTGTGCAAGGACATAAGTGAATTTCAAGCCCTGCTTGGTAACCACATACATTGAGACAAAACTTAATTTTCCACCCCCCCTTTTTCATATATCTTGATTCTCTCCCCCATTTGTCTCTGGAAATTTCTGAATTCATCTCTTCAGCTTTATGAATCAGACCTTAGAGGGCAAGAAGATGAAACCTTGATGATCTAAATTAACCCCTTTGATATTGCAGCTGCTCCTAGAAAGTAGAGCAGACCTTATCTCTAGAGTTGCCAGTCATTTTGTGATATTTGCCTAGAATTAAAAAAAAAAGACTGCTAATAACAATAGAATCCAATTAAAATTCATTTATAAATTCATTGCAAACAGGGAGATGACAGGGAAATGGTTAAGCAGATCAGTGCTGGCCGCATAAACTGGAACATTCTTACAATTTCTCCACGAATATCTAAAAATGAACATTTTCTCTGCACCTTCTCCCTGAAATATGTCCTGAGGGTTTCTAATTGATTGATAAGCCAGTGGCAGCTTTCTTCCCAAATAGGCAAGATCACTTAGCTCAAAATTTAGGAAGTATAAAATCATTACCCACACCATTTAAGAATATACTTCTCTTTCCCTGCTTTTTCACCTTATTCCTCCTGTCCTCATCTCTTGCTCTTTGGCAGGGTAATAACAATCTGATACCCCAAAATCCTGTTCTAAACTCTTTCCTTTGTCTTGTGCATCCCCTCCTCCCGCTGTGGTTTAGCATTCTGCACTTGAGCAGAAGTCTCCCCTATCTACAAATTCTAATATGCCCTGATCTTTCCATTTCTAAATCTGATCCCAACTGGAAACAAAAGCAATTTTACAAATAATAGGAAAGCCTGAGGTTTGGTATGGAAAAGCTGAAATGGGCAAGGGGAAGATGTGATCTTTCTGTGATGCAAATAATGTTCTGCATTAAATGCGTAACCAAAAATAAAGCTCCCTGAGGTATATTTGCTAATTCAGACAAGAAGAAACATCTTTAGTATAGAAACACAGAGTGTAGATTGAAATATTTCTCTGTGTGAAAATAACCAAGGATACAATTAGCATGGTTCTTGGGCTCAATTCTATTTTTTTAAATAGGTCAACTTTCTGCTGTTTGCATTGAAAATATTGGGGTATTTGCACAAAGGTAGCACTGTATACAATCAACTATAAAATGTAACTCAGAGAAATGTTAAACCTTTTAAATGCCTTAAACATACAAATGTAAGAAAGTTATGGTAAAAGCTGAAAATTGGGGCCAATTCTCCTCCCATAATGCAGATGTCCAGAACTAGCATGAGAGTTCGGTAATAGTTGGCCGAGATTCACAAGGAAGGCAATGAAAACTAAACCTAAGCTCACATTTTTAGCCCTTTGCTAGATCTCCTGGACCTTCAAAATAAAAATCAACACGCAAGACTTGTTAAATTTCAATATAGATAATTCATTGACTGATTCAGGGGAGGGGCAGGTTTAATAAATAAATATGTTCTCATGTTTATCTTACCATAAGGCCAACGTTACTAGATTTGATGACTACAGCTGAATCACGGGAAGCTGCATGACTTGCTGGACTGAAGCACAAAAGCAAACAAGGCAGCTGGACTGTCGTGACTGCTTTGCTCAATTCTGTAGGCAACTGAATTCCACACGCAAGACTTGGAGAAAGCTAATACCCAGTCATATGACTTCCAGCACCTCTCAGATAAGTCAGTCAAGACCTTTGGAATCTCAGACTGTAACTGCACTTCTCAGGGCTGGAGAATCAACGTCGCCTGTTACCTACAGAACTCAGCCATCTACCAAAGCAATGAGCCCATACTGCTGTGTTTTCCTCAGAGGCAATCTGTTTGTACAAGATCTGAGATCACTTAATGGTCTGTCAGATTTGGTTGAAATTAGTTGAGGGCTTCAAAAGTTTTCAAAGACAGACCAATAGATCATGCGCACAGATAGAGAGATCCAACATGCCTCATTTTCTTATAACACTAGTCTAAAAATTAAAGTTTCTAGCCTTTCTGATTGCAGTCAGCCCTAGATCAGTCATATTTAGGAAGGAAATAGAACCAAGAAAACAGTCTACAAAAAGAGCCAAATCAACAGCTCATAAGGACAACTTGTTACAGACAACTCATTCAGAGTCTAACCCAGACAGTCAGAGCCAATCATTTAAATTCCAACACTTTTTAGTGTTTAATTCTTCAAAGAATGAAGAAGGATGTGAATCATGGTTCTGTGCAATTCGGTCTGCGTCAGTCTGGTGCAGGAATAGCCTGTCAGTCCAAAAGGACCAACACCCACAACAGTTTCTGACAGTCCCACACTCACCTCCATCAAAGCAGAATCAGCAGGAGGAGACCAGTCAGTCCCCAGCACAACAATCCATCCTATTTTTTTACTCCTGTAGCAGCTGAGCAGTAACTCACCTGGGCAAAGGTTATCTGGGGACATGAAATTTTGCTGATTGACTCAGGGATCTTATAGGGAACTATATGCACATGGTCACCTTCAATTTTGCAGAAACCTTTTACAATTTAGATGTTGGCTTTCTTAAACAAGGTTACTGACTCTACACGTAAGTGAGGCTGCATTACTATCTCATATATTTATATTAGATAGGTGCAATGTTCAGCCTGTCAGTCCAGATTGTGCATTCTGCATTACAGTAAGAAAGAGGCTTTTATCTTAACCACATTACTTACAAAAAAATCAGTGTCATGAAAGACAACATATAGATCATGAAGGACATAAATATTATTAAAACTATTTTTTAAAGAAAACTGGAGTGTGGGTAGTGGTATCTAAATTAAAATGCTTGTTGCTAGGTAAATATAGGTAAATGTAGAGACTTCTATCGGTTTTGCTGTAAGAGAGACAGCTGTTACAGAACTGATTGAATTTCTTACACCATTTCAGCTGCCTGATGCTGGCCACTGCCAGGGAGAGGATTCTGGGTGAGAATAAACACCGAGCTGAGCCAGGTCTGACAGTTCCTGTACCCCAGCACTGAGACTTCAGAGTTTTTGTGTTGTTTTGGTTTTTTTTTTGTTGGTTTTTTTTTTTTAATCTCCTTAAATCACTTGGTTTTCTTTGATGCATATTCCCCACTCAAAATACCTGTCTTATCATCTGTCTCACACCAATGGATATCCTGCCATTTCCTCATTAAAATAAAGTAGAATTATGAATTAGTAAATTCAATTAATATATATTCAGCACCTTTCTTTAACAAGGCTCCTAGATTCTGACATTATATGAATTTAATTCAGCTATGGGTCAGAAGCGTGGGACTCAGATGTGTATCTTTGTTTTAATTCAGATGTACCAAGCATTCTTTGCTGAGAGAAACTCCTTTTGCAACATGTCAGCAGGAGACAATGTATTCAGCTCCATAATTATGTACTTTGGTACAATCACATAGCATTATATACAAAATCACCACACTGCTGAAAAAAGCCTGAAATGCTAATTAGTTCACAAATTAACATTGATTTGATTTAATGTTGAATAAGGGTTTGCAGCTTATACTTATGAGAGAACTTCACTTTCAGGCATGCTCAGACACTCATGCTTTAAATAATACCGTCATGCAGCCTGTCCCAGGTGCACAGTGGGTTCATTATCTATGTATAAAGAGGTATGACTTACTCAAAATAAAATCAAGCACAAAGACTCTAGCGCAATGTCATCCAGTAGTACAATACCCTTTGGGACTGAGCTACCAAGTAAAAGCAGAGCGTAACAATCACCTGTCTTTGTGCTGCATCATGTTGGGGAAAAGTGAGCAGATCGTATTTCCAGAGTAGTGCCCTTTGCTGTCACTGATGTCAGTACTGACAGGTGAAAATCAAAATAATAATGCATATTCTAATAACATTTTGCACTCCTAAGGCATCGTCATGGAAATAACGCAGCTTTCAAAGAGCACCGATGATTTCAGTCCCCAACCACTCCCATGTAGGCAGGGAAATAATGTCCTCCCCGTTCGGTCCTAATTCTGTCCATTCAAGGGGTGTTCTGACATTGACTGAAACACAGTGATGGTTTCACCCAGGGAAAATGAAGCAGAGGGGAGGTCAAAGGAGAATTTTTAAAGGGAGCTTTTTGAGCTGGGACAGAGGATATGAACATTAATACTGGCTGCTCCAGCATCTGAACAGAGGCAATGCTGATGATTTCAGCTCCTGCTGCTGCCATTGTGAATCCAGCCATGCACACAGGTCACCTCAATTCAGAACGGGGCTGTGAGGGGAGTTAATGGGGCTGGCAGCTGCCAGTCCTTCAGTCCTGCTAGTACCAAATGCAAGAGTGCCCCTTTGGATCCAGCGCACACACGCACTGGAAGAGAAGTCAAGCAGGCTGTGTGCAGTTCATTAAGTGGGTGACCACGGTTTAACAAGGAGAATGCACTCGGATCCAAAAAGGGGCAAGACATCAGAAGTGCCAATTTCTGTCAATGGGAACACAAGGTCCTTCCATGTGCTACTTACTGCAATTGCTCTGGCTACTTACAAGGGAAATACGGCAGAAGAACAAGCTGCAGTTAAAGGAAACTCCCTTGTACTTTGGACATGCCAATGCTGCCAAGAAGCTGCTTTCTTAAAGGTGGTGGCCTGGGGAGGCCAAGACAACGGGATGTGGAGATGAAGGTAAAAACAGACCAGTCAATTGAATTGCTCGTTCTAGTGAAGGGTGTGGCAGGAGTAACAGATGCCACAGCTAAAGAGACACAGAAGATGGAGACTGACTGGCCAGAGCTGGGCAAAGCGACATCAATTTGTTTGAAAAGCTTCCAATATGACTGGAGGTAGAGAAAATACTCCTTTAGGACACCTTGGTAGGGGAGTGAGAAACTAATGCATTTATCTTCTAGATCAAGGAATGGGTGTAGCTGTAGAGGAGCAAATGAATGTAACTCAGATGATCAGTTTCTAAGATTTTAAGAGCTCCTTTTCTTCTTCTCTGCAGGTTTGTGTTGGTATTTGCATTATCTTCTTTTGTGCAGCTTATAAGCATGAACACCTATAAGCCTATCCCATAACATTCAGGTCCATTTCCAAAGCTACTGCAGCAACCAAACCACCCTGCAGACAGAAGGTTTGACAAGCACCAGGGAATGGGGAGCTAGAACAGGTCCATGTCCCAAAGGAATGAGCCCCAGGGTAAGCAATACACCAAGCCCCTTGCAGTGAGGGGACACTGCCTTCCCTTCTCAGCACTACAGAGAAGACCCACAGATCCCAGAGGATCGGTAGCAAGCTTTCTAATAACTATTGTCCTCACCCAAACCCTGGGGGCCTTGCTCTCCTGAAGGACTGAAAGGTTTTAGTCTGCATGCTTAAGAAGACTCAGACATTCTGCATGGGCACAGAGGAGAAGTATCATCCCCTGACCAGCAAGCTGCATCCCTCCTTCTGTCCCTTATCTATTTAAGTGCTCTCTCCACAACACAAGTAGCCCACTGGAAAACACAAGATTGTGCCGACAAGTAAAAGAAAGCAAATATCAGATTCATAAGGCTATGTAAGGAAATTATTTGGCTTACACTTGAAAATATATCTAAACATAAATACTGTGGGTTTAAATCCTATTTGGAAACATGCTTCCTTATTTCTTTATGCTAACTTGACACTTGTTAAGAAAACATGGACTGGGTATAAAACTATATTCAGTACAACAGAGCAAATGTTAAAATCAGGACAAAAGAATCCAGGGATAAAGTTATATTTACTGAGATGAAAATCTAGATGCAAAATAAGTCTGACATTTTTGCTATTCACAGCTGAGGATTAATTTTATTAAATAATTTCACAGTTTTCTGGTTCACTGCATGCATATTTTCTGATAACTCCCCAAGAAAGAAAGTATTTTGTATCTAGCAACTTACACCAATATATTGCTTCATTCAAGCAGCACTTGACCTGCAATACACTTATTCTGTTATAGTTCATTTTTTCACCCTCTTTGGTTCAATCTCTTCTGCATTTGCTTGACCTAGTAAACTCTTCAGTTCACATATACCATACTGCACATAATGTAATTGTTGAGTGTCACAAATGAATACCTACAAGGGACCACCCCCGAAAATACATAAAAGAGGGGAAGTCATTATTAAAAAGGTTAATCTTCTCAACTGCTGCTATCAGTTTGAATAGATAAAATCAGGACCTCTTTTTGTTTCTTTTATGCAAAATGTCAGCTTCTGTAGACTGTTGCCCTCTATGCCCCACACTAAACATGTTACAAGTGCATTATCATAAAGCATTATGTAAAATAAAGTGAGATTAACTTTCAATTATTTGGGTCAAATTTTATTCCAAATTGAAACTCATTCCCTTGCAGTGAATCTGGTCAAAGAATGAAAGCTCTCAAAAGCAGGATTTAAGACCTTGTGCTAACCTACAGAGAGTGTCTTCACCATTCGTGACCAGTACCCATGGCTTACAGATGGCTCAGCCCCATGAGGCTGGCTGCACCTTAATGCACGCGTAACCTCTTACCCCGAGATAATTTCATATACCCTTCCCATTTTCAACAAAAAGCAGGTCCATACCACTGGTAGGAACTGGAAGCCATCTGATTTTTTCATTCACTATACACTAAATATAATTTCTAATGCAGTAGTAACTGTTGCATAAATAAACCAAATCATTCGATTAGAGAAACCTCTTCACTCTCTTCTCTCCTAACCTTACTGCAATGAGTCATTCCTGTAAGAGTGATCTACAGTTGTATTTTCTGCCGATAGACTCAGGACATCAAGAGCTGTTATTTACTGGATGGTCACCGGAGATTTAGAAGTGAAGTAACCTTGGCTCTGATTCTATATGTGCAGCACATGGCTAGATTTACATCCAACAAAAAAAAATATACTTACCAACCACTGAGAATTATTTTCAATACAGAAAAAAAAAAAGACATCAAAATATATGTACATCTGGCACAGAGCAAGCATGCACAACCCCAGTTACTTTAACTGGTGTGAATCACCACCCCAGCACCAAGCCCTCCTCAAGATACAGGAGTAACAATACGCTGGCAGCAGCACATGCCAGAGTTAATCTATTGAAGCAGCCATTAGAAGGGGAATGTACTATATTCTCTGAACTGCATTGTCAGTCCAGCTTAGGACCAAATTCTGCTTGGCAGCTCTCAGTAACGGCAGTAGGAGCTGTGCAAAGGCAGCTCACAGAGTAGTTCCTCCACTGGAAACTACCTCCCTTTGCTTCCACTGCAGGGAAAAGAACTGCAACGCAGCACATAGCCAATAATAAAGGTGGGGTGGGGAAAGGTGGTGTTTTTCTCTGGCAGATGCTTAATTGAACCCAGATCTCCTTGGACAAGTGTTATGCCTTTTCTGGAGTACCAGTTACCACAAACTGGGAAGTGAGAAGAAACAGACATTTTAATGTGCTTGGCCTTTTAGTCCTCCAGTAGAGAGAAGTCCTGACACATCCTCTGGTTTGAATTTAACTTGTGATCCTGGAATAAAGGCAATACGTTAGTGACGTGGTTTAGCCTCAGCCGAGCACTCCTCCCCCGACGGGATGCGGAGGAGAATGGACAAACAAAGGCAAAGCCTTGTGGGTTGGGGTAAGGACAGTTTACTGGGACAGCAAGGGAGAGGGAAACAATCAAAACCAGTACTGGTAACAGATATTCACAATGGATGATAACAGAAAACAATTTACCGATCCGCCCCTGAGCCATGTCAAACCCACCACTCCCTGACTGGCACTGTTTTATGGTGAGCATGACATCACATGGTATGCAATAGCCCCGGGCCAGCCTGGCTCACCTGGCCTGGCTCCTGGTGAAATTAACTCTATCCTAGCCAGAACCAGGACAATTAGCAATGCCGTTCAAATTACTGGTAGACAGTAATCTGCATTAGCACACGCTGCTTACAAGGAAGAGCAGCAGCACATGTCTGTGCTAGCAGGAAGACAGAACAGCCTTTAATTCCTGCAGAAGGGGCTCTTCCCAAGGCAGAAAGAGGTCAGTCATGGGACAGAGCACAAAAGAGCTTGTATTCACACAGCTGTACCTCTCAGGGATACCAGGTGCCTTAACCTTCACAGGTGCCTTTCCCAGTTAGTCAGAAGTTACGTGGTAAACACAATTTTAAAGAAGTGAGACTTCAAGGAGTGTATTTGCGTAAAGAGCTTGGTTCTGTCAGTGTGGCTGCATCACCCTTCCCTCCTCCGACTGGCATTCCACATACAAAGCCCCAAGAAACACTTCTTGAACTGAAGAATTAATAAGATTGCTGGCATTTTTAAATGTCAGTCAATTTTTACACAAGCTCTCTGCCTGTGGAAAAATGGGAGAGTCACAGTCCATAATGGTCCAGCAGGAGTGTCTCTTTTTAATGAAAACATTGAGGATTCATTTAGAGGATCCTCTGGAACGGACATCTCTTGCTATGCTGTCTGGGGGTTGCCCCCAGAGCTCCTCTCCAGCATCAGCAGGGATGTCAGCTGAGACAGATGATAAGATTAAACACTATCCTCTTGCCAGGGTAAGCAGCAGCACCCCCACCTCTCCGGGGAGACTCAGCAATGAGAGTGCAAGGATCTCCAGGGCGAAGGAAACAAGGAGGTCAGTGACTTCTCCCTGACAGATATCTGCCTTGGAGACAGCACTACATGTATGCACTGCTGCCCCTTGTCCCAGCGCTGGGTAGGGCAGGGGCTGAGAGGATGGGGGGGCTCCTGAAGCAATAATGCTTTTATTGCTTACCCAAATGTTGTGGGAATGGTAAAGAGAAAAGGAGAGAGTAAATTTTGTCTGGCCTTTAAGTCTCGACTTGAAATTTGTGTACCAAAATTCTAGGTATGATGCAAGGGGGGCAGATATACAGCTCCTCTTAACCCCAACCAAATTCATGCCTCTAAAACCCCAAATATTTTAGAAAATTTCAGTCATATTTAAAAAAAAAATTATCTGATAAATCCATATGCTTACTATTAGTTTTCTTGTAGAATCCTTCTTAAAGTCATACTATCAGCAAAGCTCTCAAAGCAGCCTGTCAGATTATGCCTCACTCCTGCAGGGAGATACATTATCAAAATAATCTACCCTTTTAATTCCTCCTGGTTTCATTTTTCAAAAACCTAGCAAGGAGGAAAACCAGACAAACAGCAAGAAACAGCAAGCATTGCCCAAGTTCCTGGCAAATAGGGACGCAGATTAACGAATCAAAAAATGTCAGTAACAGAGTCAGGACATTTAAAAGTAAATACGTATTCAGTCAGCTCAGACTCTGCAGCTAATCCTACAGCCACAGGGGGTCCCTACCTGAGTAGGGATATGCTGATCTTGATTGCTTGTGTGATCTTTCCAGCCTGTGCTCCAGTGCCACATGGTGAGCAGAACAAGCTGCTTTTCCACTGCATGAAAGCTGCAGGGTTAACCCTGGAGGCAATCAACACATTTCATCCTTGGCATGACATGCTACCACTGGTTATCAGGAAACCCTCTCCAGTTCCTAATTTACATATGCACAAATTAATGATCCTTATAATTTTTATTCTGATAAATGGGCAAGCTCTTGTAATACATGAGAATTTAAATTTTCACACTCATTTTAGGCTTAAATCCTATCCAAATAGGCACAGTGAAGCAGTTTGGCTGCATGTGTAAAAGAAACCGCAGCCTTCATCCTCAGGCTCTCAGAGAAGCCAGGGCAAGGGATGGAAATCCAATGGCTTCCCTTTGAGTCCCGGAGAAACTTTTAGCCAAGCCTGCATTTATCAATTAAATTAACTGCTCTCAATGTAAACACTCAATATGAAAAGGAAATTTGATCAGTGGTTTCTGCAGACACCTGGGAATGTAACACCGTACACCCCTATTCCACAGAATTCCTTCATGGGATTTGGCAAATCACTTAGGCTGCATTCTTACACTATAAACAAGTTGCTTGTTTGTCTTTAACACAAACTAGTTCTTTGGCTGTAAACTTTGGGCCAACAAGATTTCTATAGAAACAGAACTAGATGAAGTTTGCCCTAAGGAGAACTTTGCTTAGCTTAGCCATGATAAATCTGCAGCACTTTGTCTCTGTTGGGATTTCACACTGTGAAAGCTGTATCTGTCTTTGTATGGTGAGAACGATCATTTTCTTCTCCATTGGCAGGGAGCATAAAAACTAAGTGTCTGTGTCTCATTTAATAAAACTAATATTTGTACTCTGTTCCTGTACACACATACAGGAAGAGGTTGTGCAAGGCTTCTACAATAGCAGTGACATGAGAGCTAGCTTTTTCCTATTCATTATCAGTTCAGCTTTTCCAATATCCTCAGCAGCACCTCCCCATCTGACAGCCAGCTACAGCATCCAGGGAAAAAGAGAAAACACAAAAAGCCCCAAAAGAGGCTGGCCAGAGACAAGCCAAGGCAATAATATTTTATAGGAAATACAAAACATTTCTGAGTTTGAATTTAGGAATACGTTTGTCCCCATTTACAGCCCAAGATTACAGCAATGATTGCTAATAGACCTCTGTGAAGAGTAAAAAATTACGTTGATTAGTTTCCAGCAGTGCCATTTGCCTTTGCAAAAGAGCCTGAAGTAAAATGAGTGTGAGAGCTTGTCCATGCTGTGTGAAGGGAAGAATTCAAATTCCACAGCACGCTGGGGAACCAGACACAAAACCAGTACCACAGTGTCAACGGCACCCAGCTGAGCACATGTGCACTGGGCAGCCTGTTTCCTCTGTGCAAACTCTTACCTGTATATTTATTGTCCATTTCAACCTTGGAGGGTTTCTTAATTATGTTCACCTCTTTTTAGATGACAGCAGTAAAATCTGCTGGTCAAATGGTCAAATGCTTAACGCAAAAAAAACTTCTTGCCAACTGAAAAGCTAAGTGCAAATAAACCTACTGTTCATGCAATCCTGCCTGAAAGAGACAGATTTATATTAATTTTTCCTAAGATGCAGGGGAAATTCATAAAAGACACTGCCAGCAACTGGAACTACTAATGTCCAACCTCAGTTGTGTAACACACTGGCAGGAACCTTTGCAATAATGAACAGCTGAGGAGTGATCTCCATTCCTCTCCTACAGCTCTCATGCACTGGGATATGTTAATTCAGTCAATCTCAGTCATATGTAATTTAATGATAAAATGCTTTATTTCTCAGCCTGTCCATACAGCACAGTGAGACTCTGACAATCCTGAATCAGCTGAGAGGCCACACACACATCAGCAATGCCACCACAGCATCGTTTCCCATCCAAGACCTTGTGCTTATCAGACAACCTTCCTACGATGGTGGGTGCTGTTGTCCTTGTCACCTTTTTGACACAAAAGAGAAGTGACATTCTCAAGCATCAGGGAAAAGCAAGTGGTCTCTGTCCAAAAGCTGGTATAGTTGGAGGATTCCCCTTTCCTGTCCCGCTCTTGTCCTTTAGCAATGTGAGGGTGGATGGAAAATGAACAGCATTCTGCTCTAGCTCTCATCTTCCTTGTCTGTTACTTTATCTCTTTTTTACTTTCAGCTGTCCTGTACCAAGAACACAGACTGCAGCAAGGAATTGAGCATGGAGGACATTCCTGTCCATGAATCAATAAGGCACTCCCAAGTTCAGTGGCAAATGGAAATAACAAATCTCTCAGGACTAGCAGCTCTGGGTTAAGAAGAATGTCTACCTATCTCTTTCCTCCTTGGATTGCCATGTGTATGGTTGTCCATCTTAACCTTGTACATTTAATTTCTGACACTACCAAGTACATTTTTGTAATAAGCCCTTCCTAGGAATTGTTGCCTTCACACATACACACATACACACAAAAAGAAGCTAAATATTGGTCTATTTTCCATCCTACGGGCCCTGCCTAACAAGGTAGTTTGACAGGCGGACTGACAATAAAAGTAATGCAGGGTTTTTCCTTCATGCCTGCCTACACACCAGTCACTTGAATGCTCTGGAAAAAGACATTTGCTACCTGCTGTGCTGGTCTGCCTCCTTCCACAGGGTAACTGCCTTGGAGACAGCTGATGCATCTGGTTTTGCTCTTACCTTGCCCGTCACATCGATGGGGTATGATTTTAGGTGTATGTCTGAATTGCCTCTGGACAGGGTGCACACATGCACGCACGCACATGCATATACATTCATTAACACACATATTTATGTGCCGGTGTTGAGCTGAATTCTCCTCAACTTTTCAGGATAAATGTGTACTTTGAGTCTGATTTTCAAAGGCAACTTGTCTTTAAACACACATTCACACTCACAAACAGTTAAGCACAACATAATAGCTTTCATGTTTATAGTCACTTCACCAGACTTGGACACTAACGCTGTGGCAGGGAATTGAGTTCAGTCAGTAGTTCACTACATGGAAAATCCAACAAAGCAGCAGTATGCGTGAAGTCAGCTAAAAGAAAAGAGAGTCTGAATATGCAATCACACAATCTAAACTGCACAGCCAGGGACAAGAAATTTTAGAAATCTTTAAGAAAAGATTACAACAGAGTTATTTTCAGGGAGATTTAGAGCTTAAGGTTCCCCATTTGTAGAGAGAGCAAAAGAAAAGCCATTTATCTTCACCGGTCAGGACTATGTAGTGACACAGAGATCAAAATGACAGGGAAGCATGTGGAGACAGAAAGCAAAGAGACCTGTGAGAGGAGAAGGTGGAACAGGGCTCTGTGCTGCCTGGAGCTGGTATTCCTGTTATCTTTGCAGATATGTTTGTTCAGCAGATAAGCAGCAAACTGAATCTCCATTTAAGAATGAAACTAGTATGTTTTCACATCTGACTGCCTGAACCCAAGCAGCCAGGCTGGAATTTTGAACTGAAATGTGACTGGCCTCCCTTTAGGATGCCAGAAGTGCTGGGCAAGAAAGATAGCCAGTGTCTCAGGCGGGCAAACCCATAAAGCTCATAGAGTTAAACAGATATGCGACTTAGACAACCTGTGCTGGAGTCCTGTCACTCAACCATTTTTGGTAAGGTTATGAGTTATTTATTTTCAGAGGGATATGTGTTTATAGGGAAGGCTTCTGCCACTATGGGGACGGCCACCAGTGGCTGGGCAGTCGGATGCCTGCAGCAGAGCTGGCTCTAACAGGCAGTAGCCAAAATAACCTCTTCTACAACACCCACAGTCACGCACAGAACTGATATGAGGATGTGCTTGAACTCTAACCCTTGCTCTACTGTTGACCCTCTTCATGGCCTCATTCTACTAGTTAAAAATTTGGCTTTTATAATAATCTTTGACAAAATTAAAAATCAAGGCCTGATGTAAGAGGTGGCTTTTGCAAATGCCAGTTTTTGCTCTTCTGGTTCACTCTTCCTATCTGTGAAATGGGAATAATACTTATTTCACAGAGAGATGGCGCATGAAGATAAACACTGCAGTTACCTCACGTACGAGGCCACTCCAAGGGTGAAATATGTCTGAGTGTAAACACTACTTTCTGAAAACATTCATTAGCAATGTTTAGTCTAAGGAAATCTCTGTCACCATATGGGCTCCAATAGCCTTATTAATCTGCTTCATTAGTGCCAAGCAGAAAGTTGCATTTATTAGACTAGTATTATTTTTCAAACAGCAGGGGCTTCCCCTTTTCGGTCTGTGCTTCCCTTTGCAGGATTCTCTTTCTCATGTCCCATGTACCCACACCTCTTTCTGTGTACCTTCCCAAGCACACTGATTGTAGACTGACACCTAATTTTGTTCACCTCTCCTTTCCTAATGCACATTGTCAAACTTGTTTTTCCCTGCAGCAAGGCTTAGTCATAAAATCATCTGGAACTTTTTACAGTGCTGTTGCATTTGCATGCTAATCAGCAAAGTCTTCATCTCCCATCCCAGAAGAATGATCAAGCTGCAGGCTTACAGAAACCCTTTGCTGGCAGGGTCAGGAATCCCTTATTACTCCCTGAGTCCCCCTCTGAGCTTCATTTAATCTATCAGGATTCAAATCTGGCCTTTAACCTTGTTCACCCCCTCTCCCCCAATCCAAGCCAGCATCACAATCTGACCTCCCCAGGTCAATGCCATGGATTTTCTGCCTCCAGATGTTCCTTTCTATTCCCCTGTGCTAACAGTGGTTACTGCAAGAATAAGATTGGATTTCTCAACTCATGGGTGAAGCACTGAAAAGAAATGACCATTTTAACAACTCCTGCTCACTGATGTTAAAGTGATGATATCATTTTACCATCATTCAGGCCTCTTTTAGATCTTGGCGCTTACCAGGCTAAACAAAACCCACTTTGATAAGTTCTAACAAGATGACAAATACATATATACACAGGTGATGCAATATTAATTTATTTGCATGAGATTAATAAACATTTTGTTGAAATGTTGTCCCATTTAATCTTTTTGCTGATAGAAATCATTCAAATGTTTAAAGGGAAAGGGAAAATTTCCGTGTCCATAATATAAACCTTGCCTGATTTCAGTGCAGTAGTAAGTGTTTGTGTTTGGGGTTTTTTTAAATGTTTTTGCTGGTTACATTCAGCCATCATTTAACAGCACTTTCAAAATTTATTTGAAGCATTAATTTCTGGCCTTAAGTTTCACAACTGCTGAGTTCATTTTACACGATTCGAACAGAGATCTGAATTTTCCAAAGACCTCCACCTCCAGTATCAGAGTTTGGGCTCATCTCCAGCACAATCTCAAGTAAAGAAAACCCGTACCTGCTCCCTACAGCACAGAAAATCTGGCAGAGTCCAAGTTTCTGTTGCTTTGGGCTCCTTTCAGGTTGCAGAACATATACCTTGCCCTAAGCACTGCCCTGTTGGCTTTCCTGAATGTAGCAGCTAGAGCCACTGTGGGTTACCCAGTTGAACACCATCTGCATTCTCAGGTTCCCCAGACTAATAACATGCATGAAGCTATTTGCACATCTTTGTTTCATTAATAAGTCAGGAATTTAAATAAGGGAAGATGGTCCCAGCAATCAGGCTGCCGACTTGGGATTCTTGAGTTCCTTTCTTTTCCCTGCTAAAGATTTCTGTCAGGCAGGGTGGCATTCACATGGCCTAACTCTAGGTATCAAAAAGTTAGTTGCCACAGACTGAAAGAAAATTAATCTGCCACTGATTCACCCTCTGGGGAAACCAGTTCTTTCCTATTAACTATAAAGGGTATCTACAACTGACTTCTAGATGCTTAAGTTCAGTGGAATGAATCCTCCCTTTGCAATCCAGTCTCCTCCTATAAAACAATAATATTATCCTACCACCAGCATGCTGCATAGGATCTGAAGTTGAATGAAAAAGGTGGTTTAGACATTTCTTCACTGCAGACTTCCACTTCATCTAGCCTCTCATCTACAAATGAAAGCCATTTTTGGAAACAGCACTGGAGAAAGGACCAAGCACTGTAAGCACTAATGTAAATTTTTCTTCTTCTCTGCTGGAGGAAGAATCTTTGCTGACAAGAAAGCCTCTTGCTCCCCTGAGTGAATGTAGCTCTGGCTCTGTCTGTTGAGACTGACATAAAGATTATTGCTGAGATCCTGCTCTTTGTGCCGTGGATGTCTGGGACAGGGATTAAAGCCACTGAGCTCATTTGACATATAAGAGACCACTACCACCTTGGAAAAGGGTAACAGACACCATCTGATTGCTTTCAAGCCAGCTGCCTTAAGGGTGAAAGTTAGTGTAACCAGTTTATGGTCATTTAACAAATGGATTTGTAATTTCAGTAGGACTGAACAGACACATAGAAGTTTACTGTATAGAAAATGAAACCTTTAAAAAGCTACAATTTTACACCAGAAACATTAACATTAAAACAGATCCATCTTAATACACGTTTTCCCTTGATGCTTGTTGAAAATAACTTTAGCTTTTAATATATTTTTATAAGACTTTAAAGGTGACTTCCATAGTAGCTGTCCTATATAATTTCTTCCCCTTTCCTGATTTCTGAAAATTGAACCAGATGCCACTTTAAGGATTGTTAAGCAATACTTGTAAACAACAACTGACTACACAAAAGAGCTCAAACTCTGGAAAGACTTAGACCAGACCAGGCACAGGCCCTAAAAAATGTTAATGGCCCAGAAACAGACCAGGAAACCCACCGACATCTGGCTTCAAAACCAGCTATCCCTTTCTTCTCTTCTGGGATAACAACTCGCATCTTCAGCCTTCTCAACAGGCCAATTCATTTCAAATGGCTGCCTGAGGTTTGAAAGCTGGTAACCTTAGGGAAGCACAGTACTTTTAAGTAATCCTAAGTATTTCTTCATGTATTTTCAATCCCAGCAATTGACAACCTTAACTGGTGTGTAAAAGCTAATGGACCTCAGTAGGCACCCAGCTGAAATAATAACCATCCCTTGAATATAAAAAAGCAGGAACTCAGGGAATCTATAACAAGTGATTTACCTTGAAAATTAGGATTCATGTAATTAGCATGCTTTTTTCTCACACAGCAGACCCCTATCTCTAAACACATTGGGCCCAATTCTGTTTTCACTTACTCGGTCAAGCTCAGTGGATTCATACAGGTGGAGAAGAGAATCATACTTGCTGCATTTAGCTTTAATTTTAAAATAAATGAATTTTCCAGAACAGTGACGGTATTGACCTTACATATTATCCAAATAGAAATTTTAATGAAACAAGTATAACACTGAGTATAGCCATAATAGATATGCAAATATTGGTCTTTTCTTAAAGGTCTCCTATCTGGTCACATGGATTTTTCTTGCATATGTGAGGGTGAACACAGAGAGCATTTATTAGATTCAGAGAAGGAAAGGATGGCTGCACAGCCATGGAGAATCAGGCCATCAATTAGATTTTCATTCTCATTTCATGAGAATTCTCCCTTGAACAATGATCACAGGAGAGCTGTAAAATTTGCTCCCTTCTTAATTTCTTCTTGCTCTGTGACAGCATCCACCTTCGCTTTCCACTGGCACTTAAGAGCAAGCCCTGCTCCTAGCCAGGCAAAAAACCCCCAAAACCCTATGCACATTTTATTTTAATTGTGCTTGACTAAACAACATATAGGTGTAGGGAACAATTCACATGGATGGTGACTCATCCAAATATATACAAGCCAACTAAAAAAAAAACCATTAACAAACCCAAAAACCCAAACCACAACAATGGTGTCTCCCAAGGTTCCCAGCCCCATCAGACCAAAACTGCATTTTGCTTACTTTAAAGCTCAAAGACACTGGAAAGCGAACAGAAGGCGGCAACTTGGCCTAGATTCATGCATAAGAGTACAAAGGTTATAAAATAGAAGGTTTGAAAAGCAATCAGAATCACCAGCTGAGAGAGGTTTAAAATAACAGCCTAAAATCAGGAGCTTCCAAATAAAAGTCAAATAAAAAGGACCTACAGAAAATAGCTGAAAAATGCATGATCTGAAATCACATTGTCCGTCTACTAGCCAAAAATCGAATTACCTATCTACTACATCTGCCTAACATTTTACTAGAGTGTACTACCTAGGGCCAGAGGGTTAAAGGTATTTAGGTACCGAAAGGTGCAGAGAGGTGCCTAATGGGATTTTTCATTCTTCCTAGACATCTAGTTCCCACTTATATGATTTCCATGCACTGCTCTGACTGCATGCAGAGCCATTGCATCACTCAGTAACTCTTAAAATCAGGACTTGTGAATGAGATTTCCCAAAAGGTCCCTTCCCCAGCTTTCACTTTCCACAAAAAAAATCTGGGTGGACATTTCCTGGTGGAACCTGTGAAGGCTAGAATTCTCCTGAAAACTTGTCTAAGTCCCTGAAGTGGCACTTGAGTTATCTTGAAAACCATCTTCTCCCAGTCATATCAGTAGGACACTTAAAATCTTTCTCTTCAAAGGAGGGGTGCTACTTTGTGCTAGAAGATGGGTATATTAAAAAATCCAGTAGTCATTTACACACATTTGTATGTAGCAGGTGCATGGAGCGAATCAGAGCACTAACATTAGCTGTTATTCACAAAAACCAATTGATTGTTATTCACAAATGATCCTCAGCGTGCAGATCTTAACATTTTACAACTGTGTTATGGAAAGATGCTTGGGTTAGAGAAGAGTTTACACAGGAGTCCATTAGTAGGACATCATCCTCATAGGCTGAGCTCTTCTTAGAGCTTATTTGAAACCCAGCGAAAGACAAATAAATTAGGGTAAGACCCCTGTCTGGGAGCAAGCTGAGGTCAGGTCCCAAGAGCCCTGCCTCCTCCATTCCTTGCCCAGTTCACAGGACCGTTGCCTGTGCGGCTTATTTAGGAAGCAGGAGCGTCGGAAGGGTCATAGCTCCACCACTCCCATTCAGGCACCAGAGCTGAAAGCCTACAACGAAGCAGAGCTGCACCCCAACAGTGTAGCAGCAAGAAACCCTGGACAGGCCTAAAAGCGGAACACCCTAAAAGCAGAACACTGTGCAGCTTTACACCCCCCAGCTCTGAAAAGGACACCAAGACATACTCCATGACTCAAGGAGCACAGACTCTACAATGCATTTTTTAACACCTGCCTTAACCTAAGCATGTGGCATATCCATCACTTACATGGACAGAGGAGAGATCCCATGGCATGAAGAAAAGGTTGGGCAGGTGTCCACAGAAGATGGAGCTGGGGGGACTCCTGCATTTAGAGTTGGTGCCCTGCAATGCTCATGCTCCCTCCATACACCAAACTCAACAGCCATTTCTTAACTAGGCTCTGAGTCCCTCCTGCTGTTTGCTTCCTGGTGAACATCCTGCTCTCTGGTGACTTTTCTGGTGATGTTGCTTATTTCATCTCTTTGGAAATCTCCCAGGGCCTGACCTGGGCTAGTTTCTCTTCCCTCCTGTGCTCAGTCTCCTGGCTCTCTCTTGCTGTTCCACTATCACCTCTATGCTGACAACTCACAAATCTGCCTTTCCAACCCTACCCTGTACACATAAATCTCTTCAGCACATCATCCAGCATAACCCCCCTGCCAGCTCAAGGGCAACTTGGACAAAATTGAGCACCTTATTTCTTATACCCTCCACCCTCCCCCTTCCTGCCTTTCTCCATTATTTTCTTAATTTCTCCTCCCTCTCTGCTTCCCTCCCCTTCTGCCAGGCTAGCAATGTCAGCACTACCTTTTATTCTTCTGCCACCTCCTTCTCACATGCAAGCTGACAAGATTTAGTGAACTCTCTACTCCATAATATTTGACCCTTTCTTTCCAACTCAAATTTTCCCTATGCCCTTTTCATCTTCACAACTTTACTCTTCCACAACTACAGCCTCATGCCTCCAGGCTGTTTAGGATCCATGATGTTTCCCCTCCAGCGCATCAGTCAGAACTTGGTGCTCCTTCTGTATATTGTTTCATTGACTTCTTTTGTAACAACTTCCTAGTTGTGTGTCTACAGCTCTGCCTACACAGAGAGCCTCCCTTCTCCTATATTCCTTTTTGTTCCTTCAGTTTGCCAGCTGGGGCAATCCTGGCATTCATGCCTTGTGCTATACAGAGCACATTCTGTGCTCCACAGATTCCAAATAACAATGTGCCTTTGTCTTTCCAAAATAGAAAAGCCACAACAAAAGAAATTTTGTTTTATTTTTGAAGTGTGTGTTAGATGGAGCTATTTACTATCTCCAGAAATCCTCTCCTGAAGTACAACAGCCCATGGTGTTTGGAAGAAAATGTAATGCTGGCAGGTAAGTTTTATTGCAAGAATTGTTCTTCACTCCTGAAAAATGAAGGTAACAATGCACTGAGACTTTTCTAGCTGTAGAGCTGCAGGTGCTTGGCATAATTCCATGCGTATCCAGATTTGTGTTTAAACATGACTGTTTTGTCACGGCATTCTTGCGTGGGAAAGGGGAGGGGAAACATTTAGGGTGCATTCAAATCAAAAGAAGGGCTCCAGCTCCATCCCTGGGAATGTTAGCATCAACAAAAGCCACACTAGGCATCCCTTCCAAGAGCAGATCGCTATCGTGAGGCAAGGTATACAGAAGGACACCCCTTTATTTCTTGGAGCAGGCAGACAAGAGGCTAGGTCTCAAAAATGTAATTTAAAAGGGACATGCCATAGCTCCTCCTGTTTGGTCAATCAAACCTTTCATTTCTTTGGCTATTTTTACAAGATCCTGAAAAGAAAACATTTCATTCCAAGGTCAAAGAGAATGCTTTGTATTGTACTAATTAACTTCCTAGTTTTCATTTCAGGATGAAAAACATTAGATCTACTTTGGTTTGATCCACACCAAATTTATTTCCTCCATATTTACTCTTTGGTTGCCAAATTGAAAAGCAAATCCTCAGCCTGTTAGATGAAAGCTGATGTGTTTTGCTCCCATTCCTCACTAAGAGTAGTTTCAGTTGGGCCTTTTCATCTCAATGGTACAAAAAAAGACTTTTTTCTCAGTTCTGGCTGGATCTCATCCAAGTGTCTCTCATTTTTCAGTCTTTCTCTGAAAAATAAAAAAAGACCCTCTGCAGAAAACTATTCTCTAACCTCTCCTTTGAGTCCCTTCCCAACGCAGTCAGTTCACTGGATTCTCTGTGCTCTTTGTATTTCCCAGTAGGAAATGGCTTGGAGTCCCACGTTCCCCTCAAGTGCCCTATGAATTCCTTCTCCTTATTCAGGGCATTGAGCTGAGTCCTGTGCAAACTACCCTGTCCTACACCCTACAAAAGGGCCTGGTTTGCTCCTAACGGTTCCTTAAGGCTTTTCCAAAATAAAGCAAAAGGATAAACATCTATTGCATTTGCTCAAAAAGGAAAACCAGTCAAAGCCACAGTTCTGCAGATCCCTATAAGCCTGCAGCAATTCAAAACCCATGAGGTTTCCCAGTGTACTTAATGGCTTTCAAAAGACAAAGGCAGTTTGTCCATATCTAGGGGAAATCTTGTGAACCTTCCCATCAATGTCATTGGGGTTGATGGCAACCCATTTCAGTGGAAGAAATGGCATATAAAAATTAACTCTTAATCCAACCAGGTTTTAGCCCTTTTTGGTTCCTGAGAAAAGCTTCCAAGTGCGTACCAGCCTCTCCAGAAACATCAGCAAAGGAAGAAGCCCCCCTTTCCCACAAAAGAGAAATCATTTGTTCAGGTCAGAATAGAAGCAAAACTAACAGCAGGGAAGAAAACAAAGCTGGGTGCTTCCACAGCCATTGTTACATGCGTTCCCAGATCCTGCACGGGTCACAAAGCAAAAATGAAGATGTTTTGCACAGACAGGTGCAGGCACTGCTGTGATTAATCAAGCCATAATTAGGGACCTGTCGGCAGGCACTAAATATATGTTCTAGGGCTTCAACCCTCTTAGAAATCTGTGGATGGAAAACTTGCCAGGCAGGAAATTTATAAAAACAGTGAGTCTTTGGATGATGAATGCATACAAGAAAAGAAACTTTCACCAGGCTATGATAATGACAAGTCTCTCTATTGCTTCACATCTATAATTTTTTTTTCTTTCTATTTCTCCACATTTCCTCAAGTATTTTAGTACCAATTGACTACATAGTTTAACAGACAAATCCTATTCTCTTTTCAGTAAAACATGCACAATTTCAGCAGCTACAGAGGACAAGTGGATTTACTGTTTTGCATAGAGCCATGTACCTGCAACAGTCTGTGGAAGTATCAAGGGGTTCAAATACAGTCTGAGAACAAAATGGGTCTCCTCTTCCATTCCCCTTGCCTTACACATCTTTGTGTCTATGCAAAGGTGAACTATCTCTGTTTGAAAGTGAGCAGAGGGTAGAAGTTCAGTGTCATTTTATAATCTACATATGAATTAGTGCAAAGTCAAGGCTTGAGATATTGTACTTATTTCTATGCAAATGTAAGATAAGGGCGTCCCTTCACACAGTACTACATCAACCTGGGGCAGAACTGATCAGTACCCTCCACTGCAGAAACTCATGTGGTTGGTACCCATGGGGGAAGAAAGGCAACTAAATCTTGATCAGCCTTGAGAAGTACCATGAGATAGGTCCAGGGGAAGCCCACAAAATGAAAGAAGGTTATCTGGGGAGTCTGTGCCAGCTAATGCTGCCCTATTCAGGAAAAAGCAGCTGTGGTGCTGATGCCACGGGTTTACAGTCACCCCTCTGACAGATTTTAAGTCTCCACATGGATATTCACCCCCCTCTATTCCATACAACACATTTCTGTCTCAATATGAACTAGTTCCTTTACATTGTAAGACATTTCTTTTGGATTGCTCTGAGATACATACACATCTCAGTTACAGCAGCTCACAGATGAACTATCAATAGCACCAAGGTGCAAAATCATGAAAGTCAGTGCTTAACAAAACATCCAACCATCAGCAGGGTTATGTAGCTGGTACTGACTTTCCCAGTGATGCACATTACTAATTGGAGAGGACTAGTTAGTTTGAAGGTAGCTCAAGTATGCCTTTATGAGCTGAAGTCACTTTTGCATAGACTTTTGATATTAAAATATATGCTGTCATGTGTGCTGTCACCATGATTTGCAAATACAGAGGCTGTGGGTGATGTGATTAATATCGTGTATTATACAATGCTATACTATGTGACACTACAATGTTAAATAAAAAGGGATTCTAAGAACTAAAATGCTGCTCTGAACAGAAACCTAACCTACAGACTTATGATCTGGAAATCCTGCAGTCTGAATCTTTGTGTGTTTCTTCCTCTCAGTGATCAACTGCTCTAGCAAATTTACAGCATTTTATTTCAACTGGATATTGGTTAAAAATTTTTGAGGAAGGCAAACTGTTAGGTGTCTGATTGAGCTCAGTGTTATTAAATGCAAGGGGAAGTCATCTAATATCTGTTTAATTGTAGCTGCCTTTGGTGAGTAATATTGATGATTAATCAATTGACCAAAGGGGACAAGCTGAGAAGGGGAATAAGGGTGAATCGATGTGGAGGAGAGGATGTGAAGTAAGATGGACTCTGAATCGATGGTGTTGCTACTTGCTCAGTTAGGCTGGCGATTGGGATGTGCCCTCTGCATGAGCTCACGAGCAATGCAAAGAGGTTTCACAACAAAGACATTTCACTGCTTTTTATTTATATTGATTTCCCACTGAAGTGTGTCTTGGCATTAGGGATTCCCACAGAGCTGGGAAGAAAGATCAGCTTCTTTCCTCAGAGGGTCAGGAAATCCTGAGTGATGAATCTTGTCTTCTCAGAAAAAAAAAAGACAGGAGCAGAGGTTTGGCTCTAAGTTGCCTACTAGAAAGGAAGAACTCAAAGTGTGTCATTAAAAGGGAGGAAAATAGAAAAGTATCTGGAACTGAAACGCTGTGATTAGGAGGGAGGAATATGTTAAAAAAAAATCTGAGCAAAAGAAAGGCAGATTGATAAGGTCAGTGATGTTAAAAGGAATATTAACTGGTATTTTTTTGTGTGTTTGTTTATGGCTTTTATAGTTAAGACAGGTGCTTTCTGTAGACACCAAACCATCACAGGCATACAAGCTTTCTTCACACCCCACGCCTAGCTAAGCAGCAAACCCATGAGCACAGCTGGAAGAAGTGCTGTCCTCTGCCGGAAGGAATTCACTTGGCTCAGCTGTGTCCGAGTCCCTGAGTTAACGTTGGAAAGCCCTATAACTTAGTGACCTGTAACTTGGTGCCAAAGCAGGAGGGAAGGGTGCTCCCTTGGGCAGCACTCCAGTTCTGAACTACTGTGTTTTAACTTGGAAAGGTGTGAAGCAGTACATGGCTATGAAGTTGTTTCAAGACTTTTCCCTCTTTCTACCGATAGGGAAATTGGATTAAACACAGAATAAATGGCAAAACTAAGAGTAGCCCAGACATCCAAGCTCCTAGGCAGTATCCAAACAGCCAGATACCACCAATCCCTGCAGCACCAGAGTGGAAAGAGCCTCAGTAATACTGATAAATCATTTAGATATTGTTAGAAATGAAGACACTGTTAACATTGAACTCTGCCTTGCTGCTTTCCTGTACTTTGTTGGTTTAAAGGAAAATGCGTGTAATCCTGCACATAAAACAGGCTCGTAAGGAAATGCACTTCCCAAAGGAGCTCATGAGAACAAGCAGAAAGGGCTTGGGACTTTCCCCAGATTCTATTGCCAGGTGATATTTGAAATCCTGAGGACTCGTGTGTAACTTGAATCTTGCAGAGTTTGTGTGTTCATGCCTCATTAGTACTACATGGAATGTTTCCCCATATCAGTATGTGGTAATAGACAATAAACTTCACCCTTTAAGCTGCTCCTGAATGTCATAACATAGCCACCTATCTTACAAACTAGAACAAATGAATATGTATATTTTACTCTCATTTCTATTTCCCATCTGCATGAAACATATGCCATGTACAGTGATTCCAAAAGATCAGAACAGGGTCTATAGTCCACAAGCTAAAATTCGTAATAAAATATGCATGATAAAACCTTGCAGAGGAAATCACATTTCAAACCAGGAAAAAGCCCTCCTTTTTAATGAGGGTTTAATTAATGTCAGATGGGCTCAGTTGGTAACATTCTTGCCTCTGGTGTAGAAGGTCATGGTTTTCAGCCCTACATTAGGCTCTGGGCTCATAACCAATGCTGACACTGCAATGTACTTCTGCTACACTGTTAGAGGTTCTGACCTTCAAATGAGGTGTTTAAACTAAGATTCCTCCTGCTAGTCTCTGGTGGTTCTTCCAGCTGGAAGCTAAAGATGTCCTGGCACTTTTTAAGCAGCACGGGGAATAGCCCTTGCATCCTACCCTACCCTTGCTGAATAAAGTAGGTTATAATACACAAAGCTGCAACTGTCAGCCGTTACTGACAGTTGACAATACACACTAATGAGACTGCTCTGTTTAGTTATGTGCTGACTCCACTTATCATATAGGAAATGCTCACTGCTTTGTCATAAAATGGTGAAGGACCTTTTCTCAGTGTTTGAAGAGGAGACGTATAGGGAAGCTGTTAAAATAACATAAAAAAAGGTTGATTTCCAAAATGAGAATGTCCTGTGTATTTTCCAGGAAAAATGGTACCACTTAGAATAAATAGGCTAATATTGTAGGTAAGGAGAGACTGAGGAGATAAGAAAAATTTGAGATTTATGAAGTAGATAGCAGTCGTTTCAAGATTTCTTGCAAACTATAAGTTGCATTAAAATCAAGACTGACCTTCAGCAGCAATAGGGTTAAAAATCTCAGGAAAATTATTTATGAAACAGCAGTCAGATTGGTATCAATCTATGTGATCCTGTTAATCAGCTGAGTCATCACAAAAGACATCATATGAACCCATCTGGAAATTAAGATCTGTATGATCTGTCCATTCAGACCATCACATATGATTTAGAACTAAGTATCAGAAATGCTCCATTTCCTGCCTTGCCAGTCCTCCTAGCCCCTGCCCTCCTCCCTTCCTCCCATCACACAGTTTTAAAACCAAAAAAGTTCTGATTTCAGCTCCAGGGTAACTTTCTTATCTAATGTAGCATTAGATTTGTAACTTAAAGGAGAAGGTGCAAATATGGTTCTTAAACCCAAAGTCTCTTTATGCAAAGTATTAAACTAGTAAGAGAGAAAAGGCAGCAGCAAAGCCCAGAACTTCATCTTGGTGTTTCTGGTGTGCCCCCCCAAGAACTTTTGCAGCACCCACTTAAAAATATTAGATACCTAAGCTACTGAACATTTGAACCTAATAGAAGCTTCCTTGCAGGAACCTGTTTGTGCTTCTGAAGTACCCTGGTGTCCCCCGAACAGCAGTCACAACAGTGTGCTGTAGGACAAACAATCCTAGCAGAATACCTTTCAGCAACATCATGCTTTTTCTATTTACTCTAGCTTGGCTTGGGAGAAAAACAAAATGGGTTACAAAATAAGCTTGTAACACTGTGCCTCCCAAAACCAACTTGTTGAGAATAACTGCATATAGTGCAGCGAGCCAAAGCTTTGATTATCTAGAATCTGGTTTATGTCTGGGTAAATAAAATACAATCAATTCACATATAGACATTTAATTGGATGTATTTGTAAGACATCCTATCTTCTCCCTTTTGTTCATTCTGCTGGGCCTACTGCCACTTCAGCAGAGAAAAACTGAAATGATGCCATCCACCTTTATGAAATTACATCTAAGATATTTACAGAGGCTTACTTTGTGAAGATGGACTTTTTTATTCTTCAGTAAATAATTTCTGGTCTTCAGGTAACAATTTTGATGTTAGAAAGGCCTAAAAAGTAATTTATGGCTCTGAAAGTCAGAGAAACTTGAAAAGAACATATGTTTTCAAAGAAGAAGGTAAGCTATAGTCCTGCGGAGCCCAGCTGAGCTCCCAGGGCAGCCTCCCCTGGGTATTCAGTCACAACACTTTGGTTGCATTATTCAAGAGCCTGAGTAGTGACAGTATTCTAACTTCCTACTTGGCTGATAGCATCTGTATAATTCTAGGTATAGCTGGTCTTTTCTTGGAGCAGGAAAAAGGGCTTTCATGGTTGCTTCCAACCATATTTCCTGTGATTTTATATACAGTGTGATGTTGAATCGGCTTCTAAAAATGTACAAGGTTCAAGCACAGAGCTGTACTGCATGAACAAGGAACTTAAAATTAATCCTTGACTGTTAAACTAAACTGGTTGAGTGCAAATGACATTATTCCTTCAGGGAGGAAACTAAAAAGCAAGTTGCTAAAGCCACACACTGCCCCTCTGAGCAAGGCATGTACCTAACAGCACAGGGCAGGATTTGGTACCTGTCAATGAAACTGCTGACTGGCCAGTTAGCATGGGCACCTGCGTGGGATTGATCTCACCTGATATTTTTAGTCTACCTTCAGCAGAGCATCAAGTCTAAATTACTTGTCTAGGCTCTCACTATACTTAGTGAAGAGAGGATAGGCTCCTCCCCAAAAGACTTCACAGTCTTAAAAGGAGTGTGACAGATCATTCTACATATGTGTTTATTTCTGCCTCTGCCTCCAAAGGGAAGTCAAAAAAATGAATGAAGATCTTAAGAACAACTGAAAATAGCACATGTCCTTGGTGCCACATTAAAGAGGTGCTATTGAACATAAGGCAGGAAATTATCAGTAGAAAATGTTGCCCTTTCTTTGCATTCTTTACCACATAATGAATTAAATGTAAAAATGAAAATGAAATACGGGAAACTTATAGAATTCTCAGATTTGGACACTTGTTGCACTTTCAACAGTGACTCTCAGATTGAAGCTGATGGGATCACTAGGGGTTCACAGATCTACTTTAATCCTTACAATGGAGTCACTTTTAAGCAATGTCACATCCTGCTAAACTCCAGCCAGGGTTTCCCAAGGCTTTTTATTTTTTTTTATTATTTTTTTTTTTAGACATTGTAGCTATAGCAACACAAACCCAAACAACTCTGTTCCCTACATGACATGACTTTGCTGGGTGTTTCTTACAGTTGGAATTCAACTGTGATCAAATGTACAGGTGACAGCTCTGCTGAGGAGGTATAACACATACACAGCAGGACCTAATCAAGCTGCAAAGTAACCTGAAAAGATTAGAGCAGTGGGAGCTGTAGGCAATATAGGTGAAGTCAGAAGCAGTGTCAGCCCCACACCACACAGTGAAGAAATCAATTGCACTGTTACAAAATGAAGATTAGAAATAGGAGTTTCTTCCTCCATCAAAGTAAGTAATATTAATCCCTTTTATTATGTTCTTTTATTGAAATGTGCTCTGGCTTTTAATGCAGGTAGATGCTATGCTTGTTACAAGGGACATATGGAAATGAAAAATAACATTTCTTTGGTCAAAATGTATAAATGGTTCAAGAAACTGCTTTGGTGACTTTTTTTGAAGGCTACCATCCTTGCTATGCTGTCATGGCTCACTGGCACTACTTCCAGCAATGAACAAGGCAGTGTCTGGTGTTCATCTCTTGGGAAAAGATATTTATACAAGTATTGATTGAGCAGACTGAAGGGCAGGCAGACTGATAGGTGGCCACAGTAGCAAGACTGCTTTTATAGTATGGGTCATAAGCATGACAGTGAAATCTTTTTTATTCCTTATCATCACTTCTGTCAGTGCATTTTAAAGCAAAGTTACAAGATTTAGCATTTGATTGCCACAGTGCTCTTAACATCCATATGCCAACATAAAAATATACTCAAAAGCATTTAGACTAAACAAAACAACAAAGAAAATCTCAAGTTGCTTAAAAATTCAACCAGTCATCCCTCTAACAAACCTACAGTGCCTTTTGCTAAGAAATTCTTGTAAAATGGAAGCTTGTATTGCAGCTGAGCAGTTCTTCCCAGGCAGTGGGAGCATGGCCAAGGGTGAAAGGAAACTCCCCTCTGGAAGATGTGGTCACCTCTAGATAGAATATGGGGTGAACAAATAAAAGTGTTCCTTTTTTGAGAGCAGAAGATACTGTTTTCTAAGGCTTCCATTTAAAGCTCTTTGTTCAGAATGGAATAGCTGCACATTAAACATCCAGGCCCAACCAGAAGTCTGAAAAAGAGTGATTTCATTGTTTGCCCATGGCTAGGAAGAAAAGTCAGACATACATCCTTGGAAATAGGAAATTGGAAAGAAGGTATTATCTCCAGAAGGAAAGGAGAAGCACCACAGAGAAATGTTGCTGTTACAAGATTTTTTGAAGGTGGCTTCCCAGTCCTGGGATGACTATTTTAGCCACTTCTCAAGAGAAAAGAATGCCTCTTCTCGCTCTCTGTATAGAAGGGAGACCTTTGGAAAAGTGCATGTGCTCGAGCTAGGAAACTGATTCATGCTAGCAGTAGGGGTGTACCACCAGAGATAAAGGCTGCAACACTTTGAAAAGCTTTGGTAGCATGACAATCTCATCTTACTGTGATCAGCTGTCAACCATACTTTTCAAAATATGGAAATAAGAAATTTGTTGGTATTCAGCTACAGTGTGAAGCAATAGGAGACAAGAGGCTCACTCCACTAAGTCCCCACATCCCTTTTTGCCCCTATTGTTCTTCTCATAGTGCAAGGACATCACAAGCACCAAGGGCCAGGATTAAATCCTAAATTGTACAAATTGTCCTCATCAAAATGACATTTTAAAACTGCTTTTTCAACAACAAATTTATCTATGCTTCATTTTAAAAAATACAAATCATTTGGCTAACTTGACAATTTTTAACTCATTTTTCCTTTCTTCTGTTCAGGGGAAACCTGGAAAATTCAATTATTCGTCTGGTTCTAGCTTTCAGAACAATAGTCCCCAAGGAGCAAAAAAGCCCATCACTCAGGGGCTTTAGTCTGGTGTCAGAACAGAGACATACAAAAGTTCAAAAGATTGAGTCAAACGATCATAATTTTAACGCCCTTTTTTCAGAAATCTGGATCCTGAACAACAGGTAAAGGGCTGCAGAACAGGGCAGCTGATATACTACAGAACATCCTAGAACACTTCTAGTCCTTCCCAAATTCCAAATATGCTAGTGTCTGACATCACCGTTGCATAAAAAGCACTGATCAAACCTCAATGCATTCAATTACACAGCTTCAATATAATGTCTCAATAAAGGTTCCGCAATACAATGGCATGAACCCACTCATTAAGTATAAGCACTACCCAACTTGAATCTAATGCAGCAAATAATACCAAATTGGTCATAATTACAACATAAAACTCCTGTTATGTTGTGATTAATTTATTCTTCATTCATATTTGTAGCTAATGAAAATAACTTACACTGATAAATAATTCCTAGAAGTTCACTCCAGTGAAGAATAGAACAGGTGTGGCCCATGTCCCCATTTTCAAAATTGTCCTTGAGATAAGTTTTAATTTGCCATAAATACTTTATGCTGCATCCTTTACTACTGTATTATTCATTTTCTAGCAAAATGTGAGGCAAGAAATCTCATATGGGAAAAGACAGTAGATGGATATTAGCAAGGAATTTTTTTTTACCTTTTCTAATCAGCCTTCAGGGTTTTCTGGAAAGCAGGAAAGACTGCTGTTACTGAAAGTGGCAAGATCTCCAAGAAGTATGTAGGAAGTATTTTTCCTCTATTGGGAAATACTTCAGGATTTTTTAGTTTTGCCAATCCAGATAAGAATAGAAAGTCAAAATGTAAATTATATATGAAAATAAATTCTCTTTCAGCCTTGTGAAACATTTCATTTAGATTTCAAATATTCTTAAAGTTACTTCAATGAGAATTTCAAAAGGAGTCATCATTTCACACTAAAAAACCCAAAACCCTATTCATTTTGAAAAGTATTCTATATTAACAATTTTGGGTTTCTCCTCAAAACTTTACCATAAAAACAACTACTATGCTCTAACAAATTGCCACTTCAAAAACTTTCCATCATCCTAATTTTTGTCGTATTGTGAAAATAAAGAAGCCTTTAGGGTGATTTGTTAATGCCAATCATTCCTCAAAGTACTCCCAAACTCAACAGTTTGAAACTCTCATTGTATTCATCCTCAAATAATTTAACTCTTTAATCATTAGGCAGCTCAGAGCAGAACAGTACTTTCCGGTGAACACACCCATGGGCAAGGAAGTGATCCATTTTCCCCAGGAGAAAGTTCTTGATTTAATATTAATTTATCCTGACCAAAAGTACATTAGACCTAGCTCAAAGCACACTGAAGTTATTTAGAATTTTTTTCATTTTTGATTACTGGGATCTAAATGGACTTCCTGAAAAAAATCAAATCCTGATGTTTCCTAACAAACAAGGAACCTTCAATGATGGGGCTCAGAAAATGTGTTACAGTTTAGACCTTACAAAGCACTCTCAAATCTCCTGGTATTTCTCCTATCCCGCTCAGATCCTTCTCATTCCCTCACTTTGAAAAGTATGTGTGAATAACCTTGCCTACCCTTAGCAGTGTATCGCAGAGTCCATCCTTGTAGCTGGTCTGCAAACCTGTGCATCTCAGCCATGCTGCCTTTGGAGGCAACTAGGAAATTAATAGATAGTAACAACAATCAAAAAAATGGAGTCCAGGATCCTGCACCAGCCCTACTGAAATTTGTTCCCTTTGAGCTAAAGGGTGCAGGTCTCCTGTATGATCTTTTGCAGAATAACTGACAAGAACAAAGCCCACAATTATTAACCTTTCCACTTGTTCCCATAGTTTATTGTGACATGACAATGCAATAAGCTTGAAGGTAATCAAAAAGCAATTTTGTAGTAGTGAGCTTAAAATGACAAACCTTTCCTTTTCTAAATAAATCACCATTATTCCCACATGGTCCATGCTTGACAAGTTTGTTTCCTTAGTAACAGAGTACTTAAACAGGGTTTGTGTGCAAAGATTATACCTTTAGCCACAGAAGTGAAAGAGAAGACAAGAGGACAAAAAGTGGTCCACCCACCTAAGCCTGTGATTTAAATATTTATCAGCAGGGTGATGGCAGAAGACAAGGATGTGCAGAAGCCCGGGTATGCCTATTCCCTCCACGCATTTTGTGCGCTTAGTACAGTCTATGCACTCTGAGGGGTTTTCAGACCACAGTGCCTAAACTGAATTTAACACTCCCTGATGTTTGTTCAATAGCTCACCTAATGTTGAGGTCAGCTGTCTTATAAATTATTGAGCAGATTAACAGTGTTAGGACTACAATATAAATAAAGGGTATGCACCAGACAAAGAAGACATACAGCATGTCTGGCTCAAAGACAAAAGAGTGAACAGACAGAAGAAAAGATTAATACGCTGTGGATACATTTAAGAGCTTTCTGCTTTGTTTCGTCAGTAATTAAATGACTAATTGCTCTGTAATAGTAAATGTGTTTGACTCTGGATACACAAAACTTGATGTTATGTGGTACTGAGCTCAGTCTACTGTTGGAGAAAATCCTTCAGCCCACTCTGTTTGTCGATGCCTAATAAATTCCTAGTTCTCTTCCATCAAATGTAGACAAGTCAAGTAAACACTGAATGGGCAGTGTTTTGAAAAATTTAGCTTGCTCTGTAATTAAACAAGGACAGCTTTTCTAGCAACAACTTAAATTGGTGCAAAGCAGATTGATTTTAAGTCTTTTGGCAATTTTTGTAATATATTTTCCCCCTTGTCAGCTGATGGGTTTCAAATTCCCTTTGATGAGCAATTGCCATAAAAGGCTCTACACAGCCAGCATGTTGATAACTCTAAATATCATACAAATATTATATAACCTATCATTTTTACAGTCCTAGATTCAGCTACTAGCCACTGAGATACAAAAAACACTGAGCCAATGTCTATAAAAAAATCCCCTGTGCATCCAAATGCCCCTTCCCTTCTGACCTGACCATTTCAGCAGCTGTCCCAAAGAACCAAATCACAGTAGTTTGTCAAGTGCCAAGTAACTTAATGTGTTGGAAGACAGAGAAAAGAAAATGGAATGTTTCTACTTCTTGTGTCAACATCAACACTTGGAAAGCAGTGTTGCTTGCTAACTGTAAGTAGCAGAGGCCAAGATTGTTTCTGCAGAGAAATTAGCTGAATGAGCTTAAGCCCAGATTCAGAACTTCATTTCAAATAAAGCTGGTGAGATCGTAATGGTGATGAATTATATCTGTTGTTTACAAGTAAATTTTCTCAGCATATGCAAAGGGATGTTTATAAATGAATACTAAAGTTGTGATTTATTAAAAAGTAGGGCAGTATATATTCTTGCAGACATAGCTTATTTTAAATCTCGATCAAAAGCAACATACATTCATTACAACTCGAAGTATTATTCATCAACACTTCTAAATTACCAGGAAGAAGTATTCACCCATTTCCTTACACTTCCCAGCAGCCATAGAGCTTGCTCACAGGTCTGAATAGGTTCCTCAAGATTACAAAATATGCTGCTGCTACCAGAATTATTGCAAAACACTATTGGCCAAGAGACGACAAGATGTGTGATCTGTTGGAGGTCACCTGATAGTTTATGGTAATGAATGAGGGGATGAATAATGATAGTTAAGATACTTTTGAGGAGAGATTTCTTCTCTTCATCAAAGTCATCTGAAGTGTAGAGATGGGAAGGATTTATGCAATTCACTTCTGTTCAATCAGGAGTTCTCTCAAAGTGGCTGAAATATAAGAGCTGCAGATGGAATCTGAAGAGCTGGTGGCTTCATTAGTTACCGAGAATTTCCAAGATCAGTTGAGATGAACCATTTTACATAGGTTTTTATTGGCTTTTGAATAGCGACCACAACAGCTGTGAGTCACTGTCAGAGATATTGGTAGCGTAGGAATGTTAGTCCGACAATCAAAAAGCTCTTTTCATATATCTCCTGCCTCCTGAGCACCCACTCTCCCTCTTGCATCTTTGAGTATAAACAACATTCAATACTGAGATGTAGGATGAAAATCAATACAGGGTTTTGCTAGTAAACCAATTTACCTCTATGCATGGGAAATAATGAGCCCTACTCCTTTAACTCTGGAAATTAGGCTGTCTTTTTTTAAATGCATTGAAATATAAAACTTGCTAAATCTAAATTGCCGGCTTAATAACATATTTGCCCAAACATTGTTGGATGAAATATCAATTTGGAAGAGGCACCAGAATTAGATTCATCAGAAAACATGTTGCAGAGTAATTTAGAAAATATTAAAATGTCAACTTCTCTCAATCCTCCCTCTGAAATGCAAGAGAAGATATTGTTCAGCTCAATAATTCTATAGTGTTGGGGTTGTTTCCCTTCCCCCCACATTCTGTTCTCTTCTAATTGTCTCCTGCTATGGAAGAGGAGCAAAATGAGCCATTATTAAATATTTTTTTACAGAGTGCTTTGTCTTTACCCTCTCTGATCAGGAGTCAAACTTTCCCCCCAAGTACAACTTCCACCTTCCTAAACCACGTATGGATATTAAATTCTGTTGTTCCACACACTCAGTGAGAAACTAGCAAAATAAAAAATGGTTGCACAATTTTTAAGAAATAACATTTTGATTTTCCATCTGTGACAACCCAATGTCTATCAAGTCTTTCAGTAAGAAAGTAGCATTCTGCATTGCAGGACTGAAGTGGATAAATATATTTGCAAAAAAAAAATTACTGTTTGCACCAATTTCAAGAACTGCAGTGCAGATTTATGCATTCCCTACTGGCAATTTGCATTAGCAATAATCAGATGAAAAAGCACATGCCTGCGAGAATGACGTTTCCCTTCTGCACTTAAGAAATCAAGTATGCAAAGCTATTTCCTAACATTTTTTTTAAAGATTTTTTTTATCCCATCTATGATAGTCAAAGGCACCTGCAAACTACGTATTTAACTTGTGGGTTAGAATGCTTTTTTGTTAACAGCTAATAAGTTGACTTGGTTGCCTTATTTACAATATTTTAGGGAACAGGATAAAGTGAATCTTGCTCCTAGGCAAAGACTCCAGGTTACCATTCCTGACTCTTCTACAGTTTTCCTGTGTGATCTTTGGTAGGTCACTTACCTTATCTTTGAACATGAATATTTACCAAGTAACTGTACAGAGTATTCAGTAAGGGGAATGACCAGACCACCAAAGTAAATCTTTAAGCATGGAAAGGATAACCCACATTCAGATGTCAAGGTCATCAGAAAGCCTATGAACTATACTGGTAGGATTTAACCTCTGACAGGTAGATCCTGAAACAATTGGGAAAATAATAAACTGCATTAAAATACTAGGACTGAATCTCTGATCCTTTGACTGCAAACTACTGATGCCAGTAAATCCTACATGTCAGGAGAGATCTGTCCTCCACATATTGACTGAGCCTATTCTCACTTTGCTGATAAATCCTGGAAAGATTGTGACTCTGAGAATAAGGTACCTTTCTACCACAACCCATGTGTGCCACTCTGGTGGGTAAATGATGAAGTGACCCTCCTTACTCTGCACTTCAAAATCTAGCCTGTACTAGACCGTACTAAACTTGTGCTACATCACAGATGCCCCCCTCATTCCCAGCATCACCCACACCCACCTCTCAGCAGGGCTGCCTGGTTGTCATATGGAGTCCAGCCCTGGAGCAGGAGCACAGGGCTGCTGAAGGCTTCATCTGCTCTGTGGCAGGCATACCTTTGCCATAGGCAAGCCTTGCTGCAGAAAAGGCAGCAACATAGTTTTAGAACACTCTTTAGGGTGCCTAAAGGTCTGTGCTGAAAACCACTCGCGTAGAAGGAAGAGTTAGCATCTGTATTCGGGCCTTTGAACACTCAGTTGCCAAGTAGCACCTTCACTGTCCCATGCTGAGTTTGGAGGCTCCTGCGGTGGGAGCTTGTCCCTCTTCAGGCAGCAGGGAATAAACTGCTTATGACAGGTATCACTCAAAGACAGAAGAACTGCTAAGGAGTATTCCCTTTGCTTACTGGCCAGAGAGAGGATAACGTCTTGAAGCTTGGGTGCCCTGCTCCAGCTGCTTTCATGAGACCACAATCAAAGTCTTCTACTTAGCCACAGAGACATCTGAAATCTGCAAAGTTGTGCTTTAGATCTCAGCCATCGTCACTGTACTTCACAAGAAATAAGGTCTGTGACAGGAACTGAAGTTTATAGACAGATCAGTGGCATCAGGCTATTAATTACCTACTGTCTGAAAGTCTCTTTGAAATGCAATGTGCAAGCTGTAAGGCTTATTAATAAATTCTCAGTTACCACACTGATGTGCAGTTCAAATGGTTAGAATAAACTGTTATTCAAATCACTAGAATAAACTGTAAAATCCTAGAATAGCATTACTAAGTGTCTGGCTGGAATCTAATATCTTTTACAACTGAAAATAAAATCTTGATAATATATTCTAAATGTAACTGATACGCTGGTGTCCGTCTGAATTTGCAGATACCTTGAAACACTGATTATGAGAGATGTGAATATCCACGGCTTCAAGACTTGTTACTTTGAAGGTTCATCAAGAGGTCTAGCATACACGTGGGACAGCACACTGACAACAGTGCAGCCAGCCCAATCCAAATGGATAATTTTCATGAAGTGGGGTAAGTCCTGGGTGAACACTGCTCTTGAAGTCAGCTCAGTGAATGTAAACTAGAGGAGGATGCTGTAACACTGCCTCTGTTAGGGAGCACTGCAGTAGGGAAGAATCAGACTTATGGAGGCTGAATCATTGCAGAGACCTATATTGTGGAGAGTCCCTGATGCCCTGAATTGCTTTAGTAATCATTTTAGGCACAACCGCCTTTAGTGAGTACTTCACCCTTCTGTGCCAGCATTTCTTACACAGATATACAATTTTAGATTAATTTCTTGATTAGAAGCTTGTAGTTATCCAAGTCCTTTGCTCATCAGTAGTGTGACATTCACAATCTGCCAACACACCACTCTGGGAGATTAAGTAGAATAGATTTTAAATGGTATGTTATTGACATTTCAATTATTTAAGCTTTGGTAGAAAGTGACCAGATGAGGTTTAGATTATATGATCTGTCTCACAAAAAAGTTCTGCTGGAAAGGAGCAGATGAAAAGAAGAGGTAAAGAGCAGTTCAGATGACTACGGATCATAGCTGAGAAGAAGAGATAGACAAGTTGGATAGATTCACTAGGGAGATAGATCCAAAAGCACCTTATAAAATAGTCAAAGTGATACAAATGCTTTTTCTAAATACCTCAGGAAGACAAAATAGCTCAAGGAGGAAGCGTGAAGCAAAAGGGCATTAGCAGCAAGCAAGAAATAAAAGGGCATTATCAGCCAAAAAACTATCGGTATAAATCAGCCACCAGCAAAATTAGTAAGCTAGTTAGGTGGTTTCTAATCATGAGAAGACCAAGCTTCTGGAAGACTTCCAGTTGAGACAAGACAACCTGTCTCTTTGTGAATGGGGTTACAGCACATGCTTGCCAAAGCCAGCAACAGGCAGGACTCAGGCCCTCAGGGAATCTTGCCTAGCCCTGTTTTCCCAAGGAACACAACATTCCATGAAAACCAGTCACCATATTACTGTTACAAAAGTGTAAGACATAAAAGCATAAGATGTCATGTAAAAGCCTACGATTCCTGCTCACAGAAATTAACATTAACAGAGGATATCTCAGGGTTACACGATGTTCAGAGTGACAGTACCTGCATCCTGGATGGAAGGCCCTGACCACAAAATGTCAAAACCACTGAAAGTCTGTCATTATATGAGCCTCATCTATATAACTGTCATTATATAACAGTCTGCCTCAGTTTGCTTAAATCCTCATTGTAAATGTTCTGGGAGATTAAGTAGAATGGAAGGTCAAAACAGCTGTCCAGCAACATTTCTATTCTTATTACTACTTATATTTTCACAATAGCCAGACAGAATGAGGTAGACCTTCTAAACAGGAATAAAAAGTATGAGGTTTTTGATTTTCATCTACTAGGGTAATCTTTTCATTTCCAAATATGTACATACACTCTGAACCTCTTGATAATGACTGCAGAGTGCGGAAGCAGTCAAGTATTCTTTTTTTTTTTTTGTCTTAATAATTATAATAATTAAAACTGTCACTGGTAAGCACTGAAAACATGATGGCCAAAATGCTCAGCCATGGATGTTTTAATCCAGACATCTAAATTCAAATCCAGACAGATAAGCAGGGGATTCTTTTTAGCTGAGCATCTCTGGCTTCTAAGGGGCTGATCTGCTGAAGAACTTTGATAATCACCTCATTTATGAACAACTGCAAAATCACTTGTCTTTTCACAAAAACACTTCAGCACATGCTTAAGTGCTGATGTAAACTGGGACAGTATTTGGAAAATTAAGCTGAGCTAGGTGCCTAATTTAAGCACACAAGTTAAAACACTTTGGCATAAATTATGCATTTCTGTAAAGATACTCCTTCTCACGTAAACAACAAATCAGGCATTTTTCTTACAGCGTAAAACCTCTAGCCAAAGTGTGAAGTTGAGGATATTCTCTTCAGTTTTTAGAGAATATCTGAGGCACGTTAACTGCCAGACTAGGAAGAATGCTCTGCCAAGAAAAAGCGAAAGATTTTCCAAATTTTATTCTGGGGGAAGAAGTTTGTCATGCTACCTTAAGCCATGAAAAGAAAACAGTAAATATAATGAAGCATTAACACCCATCAGGCAGCATGTTTATAGGCAATTGTCTGCTTCACACACCTTGAATTGCATAATGAGACCAAGTGAGTTTTACTACCTATGAAGTAATCATTCTCAAATGAGCTGCCTGGAAAGTATTGCTGTTATGAAGTTGAATTTATATGTAAAAATAACAAAACAGATTTGAGTATTAAGTAGGTCCTTATTGACATGGCTGGAATCAATGGAAGCCAACCAGAAACTGCCTGATTTATCACAAAAGAGAGTGGGATCTAGGAAACCACTTTTTCACCCTTCTACAGGCCCCAAAACATTTTTATTTTTTTTTAAACTTGAACCTTCCTTGATTCATCACCCTTAGGGCACCATGAAGTTTCCATTAGTAGCTAATTGCAAACTTGTCCCTACCTCAAAATTTGTAAATTCCTCTTTGGTCTTAGCTCCAACTGAATTCTTAGAAGCCTTAAAACAGGGTTCATAAAGCAGACAGGGAATTGACTGCCAACTAGAGAGGCTCAGTCTCAAAGGAGTCCAGAAAGGTCACCTAATATCCCCATCTGGAGAGCCAGAAGCAAGCCACAGACAGCAACCCAACACCAATCCAAAAATGGCAGCATTACAGGATAATGAAAGAAGAGCATAAAACAGGCATGAAGCATGAATATAAGACAGATTTTGGCTACAGGATCAGACATCACTTTTACAGCTTTCTCCAGAAGGAGGACTGTGATGCAGGGGTGAACAAATGAAGGGGTCTGTGTGTAACAAACCAGCAGCTTAGATGTTGAAAGTACTCTTCTCCCCCCCGCCTTTTCCCTTGGTCTTTCTCTCCAAAGGCTTAGCCAGTTCACTGTTCATTCAGCTGGCTCAACAAAACAGTCACCCCTTCCATTTTATGGACAGACACAGATTTCTGGGTATGAAGATTTTCAAAGGTAGTAAAAAACCCCCAACCGTTATTACTCACTGTAAAGATGGATGGTTGCAGCTCGGAGAAGAAGAAATGAATCTGGAGCTAAGTGGCATACTCCTTATGCTCCAGAAGAAACCAGGCCTTCCAGACCTAGGTCCTTCAACTCTGACACCAGTCCCTATCCCATCAGACTCTGGAAGAAGATCTCTTGGTTTGCACTGCCGGAAAAAAGACACTGCTAGGTTCTCTACTGTAACAGAAAGGCCAGACACAGATAACCATGAAATGGTTAACCAGTGTTAATTACGGTGTAAAGATGGTAAGTTATTTTCCTGCAAAATCTTCCTTTTGTAAGCAAAAACAAATAAAATATTGTGTTGGACCAGATAATTGATGTCTGATTCCATTTCCTCTTTAGTGGGTGCACTCCAGAGAGTATAACTAAGAAAGGCATCTCTACATGGAGAAAAGCAGGCTAGTAAACATGAAAAGTGGGTAAATGATGACATTTTGCCCCACATGTGGCACTCTGCACAATTACAGATTTTCTTTATAGGAACAGAAAAGGAGAAACCTGAGTGTTCTGTGAGTTGGGCCAGCTGTCATATGTAAAGATCTCATACATGCAGCCCAGAGGATTTGTTTTCCTAAACAAACTTGCAATCATCTCTCTTTTTAAATATAACTTCTGTGACACACAGAGGAAAATCAGAAAGCCATGCTGAAAGCTTTCTATGCTCTATTAATTTTATTATGTAAATCCACTCCCCAATTGATATTTTCATTCAAAACTAGCACAAGATCCGTCATTATTTCTTGATGTAAAGGGAAGCAAAACAAGTAGTATTCAAGCAAGTACTCTCATTTGGATTATTATTTTAATACAGCAGTATTGTCTGTAGGTAATTTTTAAAGCATGTTTGCATAGCAATTCTAGGCTGCTCCTTCCCAGAGGCTGTTTAGCTTTGTCAATATTTATTACTATTGCTTTTGTAAATACAATAGAAAGTAGAAATGTTTGACTTTAACCTAATAAGCAGATTTTGAGAAATGGACAACAAAATTGCTTTTCTGCTATTTGAGTTATCTGTTTCCATACCTAATAATACAGCAACAAAGGGAAAGCAAAACTTGCAATGACTGAAGCCCCATGGAAATACATGCAAAGCATCCTCAATTTTTTAACATGAGTTCTACCACCATAGGTGAGTAATAAATAGTTGGTTAAAAACTGCTTTTAAGGTATTTAATGTAACACGCACGTAGTCCTATGGACATGCAGACAAATGTACGTATTTCTTTTAACTGCTACATTCCTTAAATACTTGGAAGGAGTGTTCCACAATGGTATGGTCCATGAATTGTAGTTGGTTTAAAGGCCAAACACAGGGTTTGACTCCACTATGAATACTCAGACCTAAATTACTCAAACCTAAACAAACATACAGAAGTTGTTAATTGGAACAGCCAATAAATCAAAGCAACAGAAACTTTTTCCCTACAGAAACGTGTTAGTCATGTTTTCTCCAAAAACATTAACAGTTTATGAATTACAGTGCAGAAGCACCTTGCATTTTCAAGTAAAACTTTTGATGAAACACCACAAATACACAGCACGAATTAATCCTCAAAGCAAAGAATTTCCAAGCAAAAAGACAACGGTGGGGAAATCAAAGCAACATAAAGGGGATGTGATTTGCTCTAGCCAGGGATAGACCCGTGCACCGGTTCTGTGCACTGTTTATGCTGATTTGGGGAATCAAAGTACAACTTCTGAATCACATTTGACAGTTTAAAACTCTTGCAGATTTATTGAACCATGGTGTGCCACAATGTACAGGTTTACCGTTTCCTAGTGGAATTTACCACTACCTGGCCGAGACTGTATCATATATCTGCCAGACTGTCAGGCCTCTGAGTGCACTAAAATCCTTAATGACCTCAGCTTCACATGGGGCTTTTCACCCACACCCATGAGACCACAAACTCTATTAAGCTCCTTTCTGAGGTATGCTGGAGGAGCACTGGTTTCCAGTGTAATTGTAGCCATGCCTGTTCCTGGTGCTCTTTGATTCAGAAATCAACCTGCAGACTAACTTCCTGGCTTGACCTCGGCCTTGGCCCTGCCACATCACTATGAGCCCATGTGGCAAGCGCTGATCGTGCCCTATAGATTCACTTCATGGTTTGATCTCAGATCTGTCTTGTCACCATGATGTCTCATGATCTGGATTCTTAATTGGCCCTGGCCACCACCATCTGTCCTATTTGCCTTGCAAAAGTACTTTGGGATGTGGTGAAGCCCTCGCTCTGCTGGTTGTTACTGCTCTTGGCTCCCCATCCCTCAGGGAGCTGTTGGCTTTTGCTGTTCCCTGACAGAGCAGGTAAAGATGCTGTAATAAAGCATTAATGAAGATATTAATCATGTATATTTAAGTGGAAGAATTTTCTGATAACAGATTGGATGACATTAAGAGAAGAGGGTTTTCTTAATATCCTCACAGGTAAGAGGAGTTTGGAGAATGGAAAACTTCAACCCCAGAGCCACGCAAAGAAAATACACTGCTTCCAATATTGGCATTGCCATTTAGAAACCTTATAGGACAGGTATTCAGAGCTGCTGAGCCGAACAGGTGTTTGAGGCCAAACCTGAAAAGCTTCCTATTGTATGTGTGAAGGGAAAGGTTGTTTCTCTATAGAACCTGTCAAGGCTGAATCAAACTGCTCAGGAGCAAAAAAAGAGCTAGGATTCAGAAAAAGTCAAAAGCCTGTATCCAACTTGACATTCACACCCTTGACATGGTCATTCACTTTTCAAGGTTCACTACACATTTTCTGACACAGAACAAAATTCCAGGTGGGGGTGGGGGAAGAGTTTTTGAAAACTCACATGCAAAAGCACATGTCCCCATTTGGCACTGGGGAACTCAATGCTATCAGATTTTTCACAGTTCTGATTTCAGCCAGTTTTGAGTAGGATTTAGTTGCTTATAGTTGCATTTTGCTTGTCCTTAAATGCTATGAGCATGTTTTGGGTGTCTGGATTTTATGGCTCAATTATTTTACTACAGAACAACTACAACAGTGTCCATGTTTTACCAAAGGAAAAAGGCAAGTAAATTTTCCAATTATCAAGGCAATGTAGCACTTGGTGTATATCATTATGAAGCTGTTAACAAAAATGCTACATTTTCATTAGCTAAAAGGCTATTTATGCCTAATGAGTTGTTAAAGACTAAGGGAAAAATTCTGCTTTCAGTTACACCAGCGTAAATCTGTACTCCATTTGTGCCTCCGGATTTATATTGGTGTCAGTGAAAGCAGAATTTGGCCTGGATGCTCTTGGATTTGACTTTGTAATCTATTTCCCCTTTAAGAAAGTCATTATTCACCAGTAAGGACCAATCAGTAACAGTAATACTGGGGGGAAGGAGAAATCAAAGAGACTTTTTCCCATTCTATGGATACTTTAGAACACAATACATCTATTGAAATACAAACTATAGCCTAAAATGTGTAAAGCAAGAACATATTTCAAGACTGCTCTGCAGCCTAGATGCTGATGCACATCTACATCTGAATGACAAACACAGAACTTGACGCTGGCCAATTTCTGGGGCTTCCCTTTTAAAATAACAGTAACTGGTAAGGAGGCAGTTGATCAACAGTAGGCATGTGTTCTGGGACCAGTAGGAGCCTTCTGAACTATAGCCCACCTCAGCAAAACATCTTCAGCATAAACATTCAGCCTTATTAAACACTTGAGATAATTTCTGAATCATGACCTTTAAATTGGAGAAAACTTACATTTGGTGGGAGTTTGCCTCAGTGAAGCAGGAATCTTGCCTTACAAGATTTATACTGAATGGATTGTACATGATAGTTTTATACAATAAAGCAAATTACAGGCATATAAGGGCCTTACATGCCATAACATGTCCATTAAAGTCAAATATGCTATAACAATGATGTTTATATGACTAATACACTTAAATATTTAAAGTGTCAAGATTTTGAAAAATTCAATAGAAATTATAAATATGAAAAGTTCAACAATAGCAGAGAATCTGTACAAATTATCTGAAAGTTAATGTACTACCTCCTGTATGTGAACATAGCCCTGCTGGGGGCTGACTACAGGAACCTTAACAACAAAGTAGTTATTGATAGCTAGTGATAGCCTCCCATATGTGGTATGGACTAGTGATCTTTACAGCAAACATTCTAGTTTTATTTTTCATCAAATTTCTTTATGTTGCTTCATAACTGTAGCATGTTGTACTTGATGCTACATCTGCTCCTTTAGATGAATTAACACATCTGCTGGTAAATGAACTTCCACAGCTATTAGTGGTAGTTCTGCATCCCATGGTTTTGCTGCAACTCTTTAAAATATCTGGAGTAATAGCTAAGATTCTAGGGATTCTAAGATTCCTCACCGATGCAATAAATTTCTCCCTTATTTAGCCTTACATAAAATCAAGAAAGGTACTCTAGCCTTTACAGCTGCAAAGGTAACACGTGTGAAAATACAACAGAAATTAATATTAAGGACTCAGAAATAACAGAGATGGGCGTGAGCTGAGAGATTGATCCCAATGTAACATTTTCAAGAAGCCTAACAATTAGATTTAACACGTCAAAATACTAAGGAGAAGCTGCAATAGCCAAGATTTTAAAAATCTGTAAAAGGATCAGCTTTCTTATGGTGTGAACACTGTATTTCACAACAACATTTGTTAGGAAGTCTGTTGACTCTACAGATGCCTTCAGCTAAGGATACCTGATCACCCTAGGATTCCAGGTCGCATATTTGGTCATCAGTGACTCTTGCAGAGGGCAGCGTAGCCTTTCCTTTCCCAATCTGACCTCCTTTCAGCTAACCTAATAGCTCTGTTCTTTCTAGAAAGTTTTGGAGGCAAAGATAAATTCTGTTTGCCTTACTATATTCTTGTACATTAACAGTACTAAGTGAAAACAGAAAGCATCAAGTTCTTGCTTGCCCCAGTTTTTAAAAACCAGCTGATTGTTGCTAATACACATTTTTCCTATCTTCCATGATAAGAATTCATCTATTCCTTTTATCTACTTTCATCTATGAAAGTATTTGCCATCAGTAAACAAAAAATACAAATATAATTAAATACAAAAGAGAAGGGAGATGCCTTGCATTGTATGAATATTACCCAGGAAAATATTATAATAAGCATGAATAAAACAATGTTTACTGTAAAAGAAGTAGAAATATGCAGCTGTATAAACATTTCTCAATATTAGTAAAAGCATGATTTCTCACTCTCCTTTTCTTTACTTAGTTGAATTCAACTCTATAATCCTAAAAGCCACTAAACCCTGGAAAATATAAATAAAAGTAGAGTCACTGAGGGCTAGCATTAATTCACATTACATGGCAGACAGCTACAGGTAAAATATTAATTTACAATAAAACACAGCCTTTAGGAATCAGTGAGTCCAGTCTGAATGTCTGCACGGAGCTGATGGGTACAAAAACCCTTTTCGAGTATGAGTTAAGAGAGGAGGTCCCTGTAGTGACAAAGACAGTATTTCAAGATGAAATGTCCCAGCATCTTCCTTGCAAAATATTCTTACCTTCTCTTGTTTTGATCAACAAGAACAAAAAGTTGCAAGCAAATAGCAAGGGACCAAATCATGATACCACCAAACACACTTTGGTCCTTGTCCACATCAATCAGCCCCACAGTTCATAACACATGTGTTTTTATATTCTTCGGAGGCAAAGAAGCAATTATATCACTTCACTACTGCCAGACTGGAGCACAACTAAAGGAATGGATTTTCCTGGGTTATACAGGAAGCCTGTGACAATGCAATGAAATTAACCCAGGACTCCTCAGTATAGTCCCTGGCCTCTGAACTATTTATTCTTCCACTCTTTGGGGTTAAAGGGTAGGAAAGCAGATCTATTTCTTTGATATTCTCTAAAGGAGAAAAAGGGAACACAGTACACAGGTTCATGAGGTTTTGTTATTTTGTCATTTGTGTTACTGGATGGTTTGTCCACTGCAGCACACGTTAGCTGTCGCATGTTTTCAATCTTTGCTGAAATTCTTCATTTCTTTTGTTTCCACTTGCTTGTTTCTCCATTTTTTATCCTCACTACCTCTGCCATCTGGACTACAGCCTATTTTCTTCCATTTATTTGCTCTTCCCCCTTTTAGCATTTTTATTACATCTTTGTACGGTGTCTCATTGCAGCAGAAGCAGTAGGAACTGTGCACCTACTGCCGATGTGTAGTATACACAGAGGATAAAATGAATCCAGCTCTTCTTTGGATATCTGAGTAAGGGATAAATAAGGAGTCTAGCAATCTCTGGCTCTCATAGCTAGCTACCTGGTACTTGCATATTGAGGTTTAAAGTCTGGGGAGAATCTCAGCCACTGTAGAATTTGCTTTCAAATTCAAAGAAGTGGAAAAAAGCAGATTCAGTACTCTGGCTATAAGGAGAATGGTGATTTCAAAGGCATAAAACTCAAGCCTTAACTGTTTTCAGGTTGTGACGAATATGAATGTCACAGCAAATTAGCAGATATCCTTTGGAGAACATAAGTGAAAACTCAGCCTTTAAAGATAGTTCAGGAAAGTGCTACTGAGGACCTTCTAAGTGAGCAAAAGTACTTTAAAATCAATATAAAATGTCAATCATAACACACAGATTTCAGAACTGCAGTTGTGTATGATGTGAAAAGTAAAGCTTGCAATCAAAACACCAAACTAATTGCTGTTTAAGACTTAGGAGAAGATTTGGCCCCAGGCCTCTAAAGTCAAAGACTAATGCAGTAAATATTCAGTTCCATATGTTGTTTGTCTTCCTTCCTCACTCAGTTTAACTTCCAAGTCTCATTTGACCTTTAAGAAGCATTCATTTCCTCATCCCTAACCTTAAAGAACTTGTATCAGTGTGGGCTTCCAAATGCCCTTGCTGCTTTATCAATCAGAAAGACTTGTTCCAAAGCATCAGCCCAATCCTGTTTAGTTTGTGTCTTTTTACACTTACTTTCCCATTAGTCTATTGACCAGATTAAAAAGCAGGGTCCACTGACAATACTCCTTGCAGAAGTCCATGAAATGAAACCTAGTATTTCCCACAAGGATCCTAGCATATTTACTTCAAAATTTCAGAGGGAAGCTGAATCCTATTATTGATATGCCACTGATTTATATCAGGAAGGCTCAACACCCAGATATAATTTATCTTGGCCTAGTGTTTGGAAAATGAAGCATTCAATATTGTGTCCTTTGACAAATGTATATAGGCACTGGATCCCAGAGGTAGCTCTAACAAATGGTTTTATTCTTGCATCATTCTAGAAATGCCTAAAACCAGCAGCTTCACAGAATTGCTTTTGTAGGTTCACATTAAGTAGTCGCGCTGCTTTTGGGGAGAATTAAAACCAAACTACTAACCCTCAAGCTCAAAAGCTGCAGAACTCATTTATTTTTAAACAAAATAATTAAAAGAAAAACACTAACCACAAAGACTTCACCTTTAGAGTCAAACAGCCTAATTGAATTTGTCCCTGGAAATCTTATTACAGTAGGGAAAAAAAACCCCACACATTAAAGCTAGGGTTTCCCTTCCAAGCGAATGTTCCACCAAGAAGCAAGAATCTCTTTATTTGCTATGGATGCAGTCATGTGTCTAATCTTACCATAAATACTGTATGACTGTGTTAGACTGATTCAATGGCAGATCTATAAATAAAATCCCCTTGACCTAAAGTACCAGCTCTGCCGCTGCCATGATGTCAAGATGCTTGCTGGAGCTAAGGGTGTGGGGCAAAGTGACAGAGCTGCATCCTGGCCTAGGAGACATGCTATTAACAGTTGAAACATGGATCCCTCCTTCGCCGAGTGGCTCACGTTAAGCTGGGAAAGGATGGTCTAGCACAAATTCTCATGTGGCAGGACACAACTTGTGAGTTGTTTATGAAATGCAGACAGCAGACAGATGTACAGGGATTGCCATCAGGATGTTGACATTTACAGTTGGAAGTGCTTTGTGTTTCCATGGTATTCGGGGTACTTGGGGCACTGCAGTAGCTGTGTGTACATGTTTCTCAGAGGACTCTGGGCATCTGCTCATTAACACCTAGTTATTCTTGGCTCCAGAACAGCCAGGTGGTAGGTCAGTCACCCATATTCCATGGCGCCCAGGGGATGCATTCACCCTTCCTTGCCCCACCATGGGATTTTCCAGCAGGTAGCTTTAATCATCACTAGACACTATAGAATATTTTCCACTCGCTACAGCCATGGAGAAACACTGACCTAAGAGAACCAGCCTTGCCTGTGACCTTTTCCAGCTACTGCTGACCTGCATGTGATGAAAACTATTAGTTTTCCCAAAGACCTTATTTCCCATACGCATATGCTTCCTGCCAGTGAGAGAGTTAAACTGGGCTCAAAGGATATAAAAATGCATTGCATTATCAGTCCAGAGAACAGGACTAGGCTCAGAAATTGAAGTTGAGCTTACTGTGCAACACAGGAGTGTGTCTAGCCAACTGGCTAGCTTGGGTAGTGCTACTTGATTCTGCCTTGGCATTATCACTAAATTCTCCTGACAGTCTCAATACGCCTCTGTGGAGATGACATCATGATATCAAAATGAAATGAGACTATTTAAATGCAAGACTATCATGGTGCTAGTACAATGTGAAAATGAAACTAACTCAATGTAACCCCACAGGGAGCAAGTTACAGTTTGAGAGAGAAATAAAACAATGTAAATGCATGTTACACTGGACTTAAAGAGCCCACTGAGGCCAGGGTCTGTTGCTGAATTTGTTTGGGCATTCAGCTTAATTTGTGTCATATATCTTGAGCTGGATGCATTGTTTTACTGAAGAGCTATTAACTAAAATTAACATGCAGGAAAGTATGTTAGTGTTCAGGCAAGGTTTGACCTAAGCTGTGAAAAGCAAAGACACCATGGAAGTCTGGCATTTCCTTCCTAGGTGGGAAATGTCACTGAAACAACTCACTTGTACAGAATCACACAATTATGAGTGTTCTAGCATAATAAAAGAAAGATGTTGGCAAATTCATTGGAAACTAGAATGGGAAAACATAAATGATAAGAGAATGTGGGGATACAGTCTGAATTGAGGCTGTCTGGCTTAGGAGGGGGAAGTGAAAATGCAAAGTCATCATGAAGTATTTGAAGGGCGTGAAAGAGCAAAAAGCTAGTTTTAGTCCTTAGAGGAGTCTGTCTGAATACCTGAAACAGCCTTGCATTAGTGAGATCTGCTGGGTTGTGACAGGGTCTCCCTTGGAAACAGGAGGTTTCAGCTGGATCTGTACTAGGTGTGCGGGGATTCCCAGTACAGAAATACATGTTCACACATTGCTTAGCGTAACAGCAGTGATGTACTCATGAAGCACACGCTGCAGCTGTCCTAAGCAATAGCAACAGAAATACATGAAAGACTTGGCTTTTTGACAGCCATGCTGGAGGTGATGTTATGGACAATTCACCAGACATCTTGAGGTCTCAGCGTCTGCCTAGGCAACATTTCCAGTTGGAAAAAGGACATAAGCAGGTAGGCCCAGAGACATGGTCATCCTCCCACTGCAGCACATGCACAGCTCACCTTTTCCATATATTTAACAAGAAAAATTTCCCAGATGGCTACAAACCTTAAATGAATTAATGAGCAACAGGTCTACAAGACACAAAAATATTTTATTATCATTTTTTGAAGAAGAACCTGAGATTTATCAGAAGTCTCACAGGAACAAGAAGGGACACTGAAATTTCCCCTCTACTTGCTAGTGACAAAGAAGGGAAGGGATGGAGAGATACATGACTGATATTACCTGAGTTCTTTTATTGACATGCATTACTGCAGTGACAGAATACAGATGCTCCCAAAGAAGTATTATAGTTCACAAGGCCTAGAATGTCAGCAATATTCAGGGAATCTTTAATCCAAATAACCAGAAGTATTTCAACATGTCCTTAAAGAGCACTTCATCTATGGTGACTGGCCTCACTAAAAATCCCTGGAAAATTTTGACTTAGAACATGCACCCACTATACAATTCCTGCTCTGTTGAAGTTAAATGTATCAGCCACTCATTTAATAAAAATAATAATCTTAAAAAGAAGGAAAATAAAACAGAACTCAATTAGTCTAGATTAGGGATCAAAGACATGATACATGTTAGAGCAGTTATTAGGATATAGGAGACTAAAATAATGTTAAAACTGTTTGCTGTGCAGCATCATCATTATGAAACTCCTTGACTCTGCAGAGAATTAAGAAGAAAAGTACAAGGAAACACAGCAGGAGCTGAAAACATGGAACTGTGCAAAAAGCAAACCCAAACCCAACAACCTTTAAGATCCAAACCAGTTATGGTTGCAAATTATCATCTTGACCGTATTTAAAGAACTTACTAAGGGGACTAGAAAACAATGTAACTGAAGGCATAAACAGACTCAGGAAAAGATGTAAATTCTTAGCTTTCCAGACAGCAGCAATATGTAAGAAAAAAACCAACCAAACCAAGAACAAAAAAATGCACCCTGTAACTCACACAGTAGCTTGGCATCTGAAAGAGCTTAATAAAACATTCTGGAGTTAAGAGTTCACATCAGGTAGAGCAGCTTTCTTAGCATTTGTTTGTTGTGCCCTGATTTTGCCTAGATGTTAGCCCAGGTTTGTGACATGATTTTTATGCCTTTCCTGGAGCCCTTCCAAAGAAACACAGCAGACTACGATTCAAGAGAGAGGGAGTTCCAAAACCAGTGAGTTGAAGTGATCGGTTGGGTTCTCAGACATCAATGGAAAATGAATACAGAAAATTAAAGCTACCATGCTGCAGGCTGGTGCTAACTTCGAGACCCAAACTTGCCGATTCCATGTCTAGGTTTTGGGTCCAGCACCCTCCCTTTGGACCAGCAAGGCCCATTATCAGGTACAGCTAGCCTATTTCCAGGCCATCTGGAAATGATTGGACTCTGGGAAGATTCTGATCTCTGGGTATGTGACAGTTACAAATGGTCTGTGCAGGCCCTATGACAGGCTGCTCACTTGGTAACTGATGAGCTGGTGTCCCGGAGAGCAGAGCCCATGTATTTAGCAAATGACAGAACTGCTATGTTGATCGAATCTATGTGGATAGTAAAGAAAAGCAAATACAGGCTTTACACTAAATGCCCATGATGGATAGATTCATCTTGCTGTGTGCTACTCTGATTCCAATGTATTCATTCAAACTACACATGTAATTCAAAATTTTCCTTGAATTTATTCTTGTTTACAGGAACTCTGAGGCACTGTGCTTCCAAGTGTTTGCAAATGACAAAGTACTATACTCTGCTCCAGGGAAGGATTTGAGTCCATATCCTGAATTAAGTCTGTAGCACACTCTTGCTAGCTGCAATAAATAAAGAGCAGGCTTTGATTTGTCTATGTGACAGTGTAAATCAAAGGAAGTAGAGGGAACAAAACCCCAACCACATGGCATCTATGAAATGAGGAGGGGTGGAAAAGACAGTTCTGTTGCATTCACAAAGCTTTGGCCAAAATCTTTGGCTTTGAAAGAGCAAAAAGCTCAAAACTCCCACTTGGAGGGACCTCAGACACTTCACCTTTGTGTGGCACAAACAGTGTGCAAATCCATGTTTTACTGTCAAAATCAATCACAACACTGAGATTTAAAAAAATTGTTTATACTAAAGGAGAGAATTCTGCAAGATTTTAGGTTTCCTAGGTGACTAGCTTTGGGTCTTTGAAGCCCACCTGCACTGGATGAGAGATACAGATATAGATTGCCTTTGGGTTTTTTTTAAAACTCTTTCCTTTCTCTAAGTCACACACAGCTTTATGAGGTACCTTTGCATCACAACCCTAAAGCCTCAGGATGCCTGAGCAACCTGTAGTTTTGCCAAGGTTTTATGGTTGGTTTTGAGTTGGTTGGTTTTGGTTTTTTTCATATTCTCTATTTATGTAATTTCTGTTGCAGCAAAAATCCTAATTAAATTATCTCAGTATCAATAGTTTCTTTGTTGCATTTTTTTCTATTACCTTTTTACTAGGTCAGCCTGATGGACTGAAGCAAACGTGTAAAAACTATGATCTCATTGAGTACAATGAGGTACTGCAGTCCAAACCTACCAGCATACTAATCTGAAAACGTTCTATTCTATATTCAATTTTATTTTAAAAGATGCAGGATTTCCTATGTTAGCCTTTTAAACTAACAAAGATACAGAGTAGCCTTGTCTTACTGAAAACATGAAATCACTCCTATCTACTTCCAAGACTGGTTTCAGAATTCAGATTTGCCCAGGCCAACCTGCCCATCAGTCTCTGCGACCTGGCAAAGGTCACTCTTTTGGTGGATGAGTTTTCTGACCTTCTAAAGATGGGGGAATCAAGTTCAATAAGCAGCTTCAACAGCAAGCCTTTCATCTCTGACCTCCAGGCTGGATTACTGCAACTCATTAGACTGTTACAGTGAAACATGCTAATAGATTGCACATTAAGAGTCATTGATGTATCAGCACCTGGGGTGAAAGCCTCTATAGGAAGAGTTCAAGATGCCACGCGTTACTTCCAGCCACTGCCATACTCCATTGGTTAAGCCAGTTCATTTCGCCTAGGCTCTGAACTGTCAAAGCTTTTCTTGTTATTTTAAAACAGAGGCAGAAGAGTAGTAGCTAGAGCGGCTATCTGGATTTATCCTTACATTTTTCACAAGCAATCAAGTTTAAAGTAGAAAAGTAGGGAATAAGAAAGAACAAAGTTAGATTGAAGAAGCCTTAGAGGAAGATAGAGGCCACAAAGCAGCTCTGGCTAGTGTTACAGAGGAAGAGCTATGCTTATGACTCCTGCAGGAGAGGCTTGCATACATGTGCTTTGTTCCTATTGTTCCAGGAGGCAGAACCATGTACACAGTCTATAAAAATGGCATCAAGTCAAAATGACAGTAAGGAACATTCTACTGATATAGGGAAACTTGTAAACCGTTATAGCAAAATGTTTCTATGCAGGCAAAGTTATACATGGAAAAAATGTATTTTTTATTAGTGTACTAAACCGAAGCAAAACAGCTATAAATGTTTGTGGGTGTTTGGTGTTTTTTTTTTTTTCTCTAAAAATAGGTATGCTTTTATTACGGCATCTTGGTGTGACCCTTCTGACCATCAGCAACTATATCCCTTCACACCCACACCTGACAGCTATGCTGGCAGAGGCTGGAATGAATTACAGCCTCACTCCAAATCAATGGCAATAAAATGAAAAGTTTTAAGACCCCCAAATCTGCCATTGCTTGGGAAACTGATCAGTGTATCAGGTATCAGTGCATGAGAACGTTCTTTCTGAACACTCCTCTTTGCTAAGGCTGGGCTCATTTTATTAGCTGCCCTTGTTATCCCCATCAAATTCAAGGTTCTCCTTCTTAAAGACCTAGATGTTATCAGCTCATGATAGCCATTACAAAACATCCTCCAAGTTGTGATGCCTCTTGACATATATGGCCCGCTGGCACTATGAAACATTAAAATGGTAAAACTGAAAGTCCACAGTTAAGAGGTGGAGATTTCTTCAGGGATAGCCTGATAGACTGGGACCTGCTCACAGAGAAAAATCAAGTCCATAGGTCTCAAAGGCTTCCGTAGCCACACAGAAAAGTCATTTCAGTGGATCCTCTCTCTTGCAATACTGACAACAAAGATAAAAAGAGGTCAGCATGTCAAGAGTAAGTTGGTGTTAAAAATAGTTTGCCAGAATGACAAGAGAGACCAAACAGCCGTGAGGAATTGAAGCTGGGGCACATTTAAACAGTACACTCTGAGACAGCCATGACAAGTTCTCTAATACCATACAGGGACATGAGTAATATGCATGTTACATTAACCATGCCCACAAACACCTCCAGTCATTAGAGCTGCAGCCAGGGCAGGATGGAGCTGTAACGGATGTATGGGAGTAGGAGATGATGCAGGATCAGCAGTGTTCATGACAGCAGTCACTACTAAAGACAGGGTTGTACTCTTGCACAGCCACAGGACACGCTTCCCCTAGCTTCAGCTAAAATATAAGAATTGGCCCTTTTAATGCCAGATGTCACGACCTACCATATTGTCCAAGACTGTGTCTGCACAGTCATTCACAATAATGAAGGCTTTAGAGAAAGCACTAAAGCCTTCCAGAAACTTATCCGAACTCTGGCTTAAGGGTTAGCGTGTGATCAAATTGTGCCATCACATATCACGCCCTGAATGAGTGTGCATTATGCAAGTCTTGAGGAATACCTGATATCTAGATTCTGATACACAGCAGCAGCAGCGTGCAGTTACTTCACCTTGTTTAAAAAATAATAAACATCATTTGGGGACAAGCTAACTTCCTTGTCACCAAATCATCATAATTAATTTAACCACTATCATTACAGCTGAACTTTCCAGCCCAGTCAAACGAAGTAAGCCAATTCCTTCTGTGTACTTTTTTGGGATGTTTTCCTTCCTCTGTGGCTAATTATTGAACATTTTTTCTAAGCCCTAATTCATGCCTCCTTCCTGCTTACTGAAGATAAAATGTCATCTGTGCAGGAGCTCATAATCAGCTGATTCTGACAAGCAGAGGATAAAGCACAAAAGGAAGAATATTGTTTTAAGGAGGGAGAAATATAGATCTAACTACTGGGACTTTTGCCAGGGATTTCAATGTGAACAGAATAGAGGCCTCATTGTTGACAGTGAAAATTGGACCCTGTTGATTCTCAAGGGTTTTGTTTCTTTCTAGCCTGTTGGCTGAAAAAAAATGGTGAAATAGACCAGTATAACCCCATCTGTATTATCAAAGTAATGGGAGGGTGATACAGCTGAGGATATAGCGAAGCGGGCAAAAACCTCACCAAACACAGAGCTAGCTGAGGTTCTGATTGCTTTGAGAATCACTTGCTGTTTTGTTAAAGTGCTTAAAGAAGACATAGAAACCTTCACCAGGCTCAGAATTTGAAGACATACTTCATACACATGGCAGTCTCTGAAATCCAGCTGAAACATGTTCAGTTCCTCCAAGTATCAAGCTCAATTCCTCCCCTTCACTCTTTTAGTTCACATGGAATGGGGAGAGAGAACACCAAGCACTGAAACCACAAAATAAAACCACAATCCTCTCATTTTACCCCCTCCTGAACAAGTAGGGCTGGCTGATGTTAAGGAACTGCTATCTCTTCCCCTCTCCATTATCCCTCATACTCTAAAAACAGAATTCTAGAGAAGAAAATAAAAACAGCCTATCCTAATATTTTCATTTTCTCACCTCAGATACACATCCTTCCTGATGCATCCTTGCCATCCTTGAATTTATTCTCTCACATTTCTGCTTTACAGAATAGAAACTTACACACTAAAAATCTATGTGACCCTTTGCAAGATGGCACAGGAAATTGAAATCTAGAGCCTCCATTCCTAGCTGGGAACTTCACCATTAGTCTGTTCTTACATCATACAGTCAAACAGGCTCTCTTATCCTGGGATGGTTGTGCCAGGGGCCCGAATGTGCCAGCAGCCTTAACCACCCTGACCAGCCTCAGCAGGGGCCTCTGCACTGGTACCCACCACCCAGGGCTCAGCTCCCAGGCTTCGATGAGCTTTGCTGCAGGCAAGCCTGATACACAGCCCTGTCCCTGCTGATCCCGACAGGCTGGCTGGGCCTCCCACTTTGACCTTGTCACCATAATTTGTCTGATGATCACTGGACTGTCAATGGGACCCAATTCTATCACCAACCTCATGCTGCTCACCCTGCTTGTGAGACGACTAGTCAGTACTGCGGTCACCCTCAGCTCCCAGCTCACCTTCCCTCATGGAACAGCCTTACTCTTGCTGCTTTCTGACAGATTGTAGGGAAGAAAAAAACCAAGCCTCAGGACATCAGAAACACAGGTGGAAGCACATCTCTTATCTCTTTATAGCACAGATCCTGCTTTAATCATTAGCACCAAAATATAATGTTCTGTCTTCATTTGTAACCCTACAGTAGAAGGAAAGCAGACCAGATTTGCAATAGGGCCTCAAAACTAGCTCCTACAATTATAAATCCAGTGGTGCCTACTTAATTTTTGCATGTACAATTTTTCACTCTGTCAGTCACTCCTTTCTGATTGTTTCTGCTAAAGGAAAGTAAGGTTTGACAGAGAGCAGCTTTCTGTAAAGTTACCTGCTATCCAGATAAAGAACTGAAAGGCTTCAACAGAATCATATGAGATTCACCGGCTCACAAGGATGTTGTTTCGAGTTTACTCTAGGGAAGAGTCATTGCAGTTAACACTGAAAGGGAAAATCACCTTGATAATTTACTAAAGCCAGACTAAAAATGAAGGTGTTGCAATGCATCAGTTTCACGAGCAGCTCAGGCAGCCCAACTGCCATCTCGTGGCTAACAAATCACACTGTTGCAACTTTGCTACATTATTCCTTTATCATTTACTCCTTCATTATTTATTTCATACACATATAGAATAAATCTAATAACAACATATCTCAGGCAGGAACAAGGAGCTCTGATTCTCTAGAGTCCAAATATACAATATAGAGCAATGTTGCAAGAAGGGAAAAAGAGGTAAGTTTAATTAACTCAAGTTTTAGATTGCAGCAAGTGGTAGGATGAGGAGCATCAGCATTGGAGCAAGTGTCATCTAAATTTGGATACTATTCTGTACACACTGATCTGACAGAAGAAAACCAAATTCAATGCCTACATGAAAAAACATCCTTTAAAAGTTTTGGGAAAATACTCCATTTGACAACTGGGTCAAATGCCCAATCCTCTAAGCAATTCTAGAAATTAGGCAACAAGGGAGTTAAAAAAATACTCTTCCAGCAGTTTCTTGCACCTTTTGTGGCCCTTTGGGTTAATCTCAACAGGCATTTGAAAAGGTCAAAAGTGGTATTTGAGACTATGAGAACCTGCAATAAAACTTGCATGAGAACTTTACAGTTTCTTATAAGGTTTATCAAATTTTCAGCCCATTTAGCACTTTCAGTAGCTTCTGTTGCTTATGCATGGATCACTTTACACCTTTTTTTCACATTGACTTGATGTTGAAATGTTGGTTTGCTCACCCTACTTCTGTGGCACTTGATGAATTTTCTACGTTAGATTGTGCAGAAAAGGTATGAAAAGAACCTGAGAGAAATTGGAGGGCCGTGACCATGACATCACTCATGAACAGGAAAAAAAAAACAACTGACTTTTCACAGGAAGGCAGTAACAAAATGACCAGATTCCAAAGACTTCGTACCTTTCCCTTTGCCTGTTTTCTGCAGTTCCAACTGGAACCACTGTCCTGAACTGTTACATGGAGCTGTGTGCTCTGAAACTGGTGTCTTCAGCTAAAAGATTTGCAAGCTGAATGCTACAAATTTGTTTAGCACATATTTTGGTATCTATCACCAAAAAGTGCTGTCAGCCAGCAGTGTTTTTATCAAATTAAGATATAGAAGACAACCATATCAAATAGAAAGTTATTCTTCAAACTTGTATTTTCACACCTGTTTTAGTGGTCTCCAATAAGAGACTATTAAGGATATTATACAGGTGACTAAGTTACACATCAGGCTTCTATCAACTATTCTCCCACTAAATGTTGGTTATGATTTCCTAATTAATCCAGTATTGTCAGAATCCCATTTTAAATTGAAACATTTTAGTAAGTTGTAACAAAAGGCTTGGGAACATCATTTTTAGAAGGTGATAGATATCAGCAAATAGAAGACTGCTAGAAAAATGTTTATGCTTAAAATATAATGACTGCTGCACATGTCCTTTTCAACTTTTATGCTCTAGTCAATGTATTATAATTGAGCTCTACTGAATTACTTTTCTAGTGGATAAATACTGTACATGCTGTAGTGTGAATAGACATCATGTAATGTATACTAATTAAGCCATTATATCTGTAGAGAAGATCGTATCTGAAATATCAAATTAGCAGGAATTAAAACATCTCCAAGGATTAATGAAATGTTATGAAGCCATTCACTTCCAGGTCAACAGGTTCAATTTCAGCTTAGTTTAATAGTTATAATGAATTTATGTGCTGGAGATAACAATTCTCTGCATCCATTCATAAATCAGGGTAAGAGCCCCTGGCTCGTACTAAGAACAGCAGCCTTTAACCAGCACAGCCAGAACAAGGTAGCCAGGAGTATTATGCTGGGCCTGTATTTGGCATGTAGCCTTAGGCTCCCTGAGATCAAACAGCACGTTTACTGGATGCCTGCAATATGTGTAGGCAGCAATGAGGGACACCAGAGACAGTCAGTCAGTCAGTTCTCTTTACAGATCTGCCAACAATTGCCAACCCCAGCAATAAAGTTATCACAGGCAGAACATTTCACTCCATCTTTTATTTGACTTATTTAAGAGCCCATTCTGCTTATCCTGATTCCTCTCTCAGCAGCCCTTGCTGCTTCTAGCAGACACCTGCACCACAAGACAAAGATGGGGCAGGGGCACAGGAAAGGAAGAATTGTAGTCAACTTCTTACAGCTAACGTGACAGTAAATACACAATAAACCCTGACATTGTGGTGAACCACAAATTTGAGATTAAACTTTTTTTGAGATTAAAAAAACACCATGTCAACAGATTTAAGCATCAGCTCCTTAGCGATGATAGTCAGTAAACAAACAATAACCAGTTTATGCATAAGAGAAAATAGTTAAGCCATAGCTACATCAAGAACAAGTAACTGTATCTTAGCCAAGTACACATAAAGAGGTATATCCAGCCTCTGCAGATACACATCAAAAGGTGACAAACTGAATAAATGTAACAATCACCCAAAGCCTATCACTTCAATTTGCTACGAGGACTCTGCTTTCAGACACACAGACATTATGCAGTGTGCCGTACTAAGCTAAGGAATGATTCAGAATACCAAAGTTCTAGCTCCAGATTTTTTCACTGATCTTCTGCAAAGCTTTGCTAAAATCACAACCTTACTGAGCTTCAGTATCTCCAATAAAGCTGTTAGAAAGTTCACCTGTGTAGGTATTATGGAAAAACCTAACTAGTATTTATGAGGTGCTTCAAGTGATCTAGAAATGCAAGTTATTAATATCAGTCCTTACTGCAGGTGACTAAACCATACTCTGCAATATGGATTAGGAACCTAAAGAAGCCTCAGCGTACTGCTGACAGGAAAGTCTTATCCTGCTGCCTCTACTACCAATCACACTGTCTCATCATCCTGTTCCCCCTTCAAAAGCTCCAAAGATCTGGAAAAATGACAAGGATTTTCAGCAGAAAGAATTCTGATGGCAGTAAAATGGCTTACAACAGACTGTTATATCGGGAATAGTTTTTCAACCAGGGGTATTGAGATACAAACACCACACTGGAGGAAAAAAAAAAAAAAAAAAGCTGTGGCAGCCTACATAATATATGAAAAAAGCATCAAGCTTGCAAGATTGTTCTCTTTTAATGACTACAAACAGAATTCAAGAACAAAGAGCATTCTAACAGATGTTTGCTTTGCTTTCCTGGCACTTATGTATTTCAAGTTTAAAAAAAAAAAAAAA
>VXBL01002259.1:1733863-1768138 GCA_013400195.1 Aramus guarauna
AAAAAAAAAAAAGAAAGAAAGAAAGAGTAAACATGACAACCCAAAAGCTTTAAGGAGCCATTTTTATTACAGGACTCCTTGAATGCACATCAAATCTCTCAATACTCCCACTACAGTAAATGCATTAAGAGATTTAGTGAAATTTGTATGATATATTTAGTCTTTCAACAGGAAGCTATGAAGTACAGCATGCACTACTGGTGGAAATGTAGTTGCATTTTTAGTCATCTACCTTACCCTTTTTCACTTTAGTCACTATTCTCTGTCTTGTATGACATGCATCTTTCAAGTGCTGAATTCCTTCAACAACACTTCTAGATCTATTTTTCCTGTGACATACTAAGTTATACAACTGCAATGAAGTTTCTACAGTGAAAGTTTCTGCAATGAAAAGCTTGCAACCGTAGTACTTTCCTAAGGGATATATTTTGAAATTATTATTATTAATAATATATTAGTTTTATATATTGATATATATAATATTGTTATATATATACACACACATAACTTAAAATTTTTGTTAATTTAAAAAGTGCAATTTTTACAATGGCTTGCCAAATCTTTGGAAAGCAACATTTTTGTATTTTTTCTGTTCGAGAAAGAAAAATATTTCAACAGTATAGCCAGATGTAATGTATAGTAAGTATTCAGTAACAATTTAAGGAAAAAGTGCCTTCCAAAAGGCAGATAAGCACAAGGCATTTTCTGTGTTGGACAGTCAAGAGAAGCAGAAAGAAGAAACCCCTCCCAAAGTACTTGCCAAAAATATTAGAGATAATTCAAGATGCAAAATAAAACCTGAAATTTTCAACATCCCATTTTGGACTTTAAAACTATACTGTTTTAACACAGAGGCCTAAATCTTGTGTTTGCGTGTATACTTTATATAGATAGATACATACATATGCATGTATATGCATATGCAAGGTTTGTAAGGAGAGAGATATGTTTTATTAGACCAGTATAGTTGGAAAAAGTACATAAGCCCTTTGTCGGTCTCATATAAGCTGCAACCTCTTCCCTGAAACCTTTTCTCTCACACCACCATGATCATGGTTACAAGACCATTTATATACAAACTAAAAAAACAAACTCCCTTGGTGAACTTAAGAATCGAATCTCCAGCACTCCACTGCAATACTTAAGCCACTTAAAACAGAGAGTAGAAATATGAAACTTGTGTAGTTTCATACTTCATCCTGAATGCTATAAAAACTCTTCTATATTCTCCTTAGTCCTAACAGACACAAGCATCAAGTTGCATGTCAACCAGGAGCCCTGGATAAGAAAACAAGCTTTGACACTGGAGCAAGAGAGAGGCAGCAGCGTTGGGGTCTTGGTGCTGCAGTATAAACTATAAGGTCCACGGGGAAATCTAAATGGTGTATTTTTCTGTTTACCTTCAGGTGACAATGTCCAAATGCTTCAACACATCACTGAACGTCTGTTACAAAAACTCCTGTCACTAAGAATAAAAATGGATGGATGAATAATGATCAGGCTGGACCTTCTGCCTCTTGCCAGGAGTATTGAGCAGAGATTTTAAGAACAGCTTGTAAGCAATAAGCAGCCAATCTAGACCTATATAATCAGAACTAGAATCATCAACATTACAAATACATCAACTTACCTCTGAAGCAAAATGTTAGGTAGTTGCTGGTGCTTCTCAAAGGACTCCGGTCTGTCGACTGAAATCAGTAAAAGAATTACTTGTTTCACAATCTTTTTTCCCCAACTATATTCACTGAGAGCACTAAATAGGTTATTTTTTCCTTTTTAAAAGCTTGCATTTGGCTTTAATTGAAGAAATACGATAAAGTCTGCCCCTCTCCATACATAAAAAATAATGTTTCAAAATACAATACACTGTAAAATATTTTGAATTCCTCCTTCAGGTAAAACTCTAGCACACATGAAATAGATTTTTGTTTTAATACGAGCAAAAAAACCCCTAATAGCAACATCTTAACAGATAAAGGAACAGGATTTCCCTTCTTCATTTTCATTCACCGTTGCCTCTTTCTATGTCTTCCTGCAAGATCGCCATTTCAATACTTTCATCAGCTGCAGAGCAAGGATAACTCAAACAGCTGCAAATAAAGATTAACATGCTGGCTATGCTGGCTAGTCCAACACAAGAGGCAGAGCTTTACCTATATTGTGCATACTGGTCTTCATGGTATAAAATGGGTGGCTTTGGAGGGATTTGGGGGAGGGAGGGATGGTCAGCATTAGATGCCAGTTTCCTGAACAGAAGTCACCTTTTAGGATAAGGTACAGCTGCAAAAGCAGTGCAGTCAAGGACTCTTGTTGTATTTGTATACTACATATTTCCACATCAGCAATCACTTCTATCCAAATGGATATATCCAAATCAAATGTCATCGCAGTAAAACTGCCCTCTGATGATGCACCCTGGTCATTAAAAAAAGACAATAGCCATCCCTGCAAAGCATTCTAGTGCTACAAACTGTGGTTCTTACACAGTGGGGTTTTTTTTCAGAGGAAAGACTTCCTTGAAAATTATTTAACTCCTTTTTTAAACTGAACTTTGTGCAACCCTTTCAGGTTGCTTTGCAGAGAAATGTTGAATCAATCCATATTCTAAAATGCCTTAGAAAGAAGAAAAATCCCAGCAGTAAATCCACCTAATTAAGTGGGGGTGTATCTAGCCCATAGGCTATTACCACATCGCAGCTTAATATTTTTAAACATACTATATGTGAAACAGGCAGTAAGCTCTCCTCATTATTTCTCAAATGAAGCTGAACAGATCTAACCCAAATTATAGCAAGACAAACCACACCACTTAAGTGATGAAAATTGTACTTTTTTCCTGTGCTTTAGGGATGCTTCTGGCTCATCTGTCCTCTGATCAAGGTGAGCCTGATAAAGCTGAAAATTACACTATGTGACTGGATTGTATGAGATTATCTTTCCCCTGAGAAGTGATTTATTTTAGTAACTCTTGATGAATAAGAAACTTTCTGCTCTAACATGCTGCTCTTCTTGTGTGGGCATGGTTCCTCATTGCTTTGAGTGAGAGATCACATAAAAGAAACATAGAATTTGAGTGGCTCTATCTTCTTTATGGTTCAAAGACAAATTTGTGTTAGACCTTCAGGGATCACAAGTTTCATAAAAAGTGACAATTGTTATCATTAGTTTGTAGGTTTAACTGCAAAAGTTACTGGCATATCTTCCACTTTTTGAGTGTGAGGAAAATCCAGGTTTGGTTTTGAGAGATCTCGCTTTGTAGAATTTGGGGTTTCTTCATCTTTAGACGATTGCAGGAGATGTTGCATGTTAAGTCTGAAAATGAGGCGAGGGTCTGGTCCAGAAAGAGATGGGCAATTGCAGCGCTCTCTTATTTTAAGAGCCTGTGAATACATAGGAAAAAAATCAAGCTCATTTAAATAAGAAAAACAACAAAGGTTTCAGTCAGCGATTTGGCTTTCCATTAAGGTCTGCATTTGCACACAAATCTTAGTGAGCATAATACTGAGTCTGAGTCGTTACTGAACAACTTTTCAACAGAAACCAAGAATTCCTGAGAAGAAATGTAGCAATGTGATAAAACAATGGAAAAAAATGAAGAATGAAAATCATTTTCGCACAGACATTCTCTCAAAGAATGGATGATCTAAAAGGTACAGCATAAATAAATAGGAAGTTCTCCAACTATTTTATGTGAGAACTGTTCGTATCAGTACCTTTTACCTTTTAATTTGCATTCACATGTAAATTAAAATGACTGCATCAAGAAAAAAAGGGCTGTGAATAATAATTTATTTCACCAGCTATATATAGATGTCTGACTCAAAAAAGGAGGGGAAAATCTCCAACAACATAATGGACATTTAACCATTCAGCACAGAGATCCAGGTGGTTGATCAGTTATAGTTAAGGTCCATTTGCACAAGTGATCTCATCTCCAAGAAGCATCTGAATACACAGCTTGCAAGGGTTCTGAGAAGAGTGTCTCTAAAAGGTAAAAATTTAACTGAATAAAAAGATTACCACTAAGACACCACTCCTGCTCACTGAGTAAATGCCATTGCTTCCATTCTACAGATTAGAAGCAGAGGCACAAAGTAGCCAAAGAATTTCCAAAAGAATCAAAATCCATTAGCGCAGGCACACTCCTCCCCCAGATCATTCTGCCTTGTGGGCACTCTGAGAAAGGTATGACAATGGATGAATCTCATGTCTCAAAGGCACTGTGCATAAATTGATATAAAACAGTATAAAGTCAGCTGTTTTACAGGATGCTTGAGTTGGTGTTCATTGTAATGGAGCTGAATATACTTCAATTAGTTCATAAAAACAGGCAGCTCATTTTAGAGCTAACAATGGATACCACACAACAAAGTACAATGCAGTACTTTGCAAGGGGTTGTATACAGATCTACTAATATCCATGGATTCTCCTACAAGACCTATTTAAACTAATCAAGAAAAGCAAGTTCCTATGCATCATAAAGCAAAATATTATATGTAGAATTTTAGAGGGTTCTACACCTCTGCTGAGAACTAATTTTTCAAGATTTGCAAGATGCAACACCAAGAAAACACTAAGTCAAAAACTGCCCTGATATTTAGCACTAATGAATGGTCACTTTTATGAAATATTATCTGTATCTTAGTCTCAATTAAGAGCACAAAATTATGGGCAGATTAGCATCCAGCTTTATTTTATCTTCTCATGGGAAAGTAAGTTCAAATGTATATTTTATTCCACTTCTCTTTATAATTGTGAATTCCTGAAAAGTAATGGCCAGACCTGTCCTGACTTGTAGCCAGGTGCCTCCTGACCAGTACTAGGGACTGTTAGCAGAAAGCATGGATTGATTCATTTGTTCTAGATGGATTAAAGAGGAAGAAGAAAGTAACACAGTTTTCATAGCAGTCCTACCACTGCACTTAAAAAACAGAGCAAAAATTTTAATCTGCTTTATATACACTATATTGGGCTGAAATATCAAATCAAATATTCCAGTACACTTATGCATAAGTATTTGCCCATCGTTTTGAAACAATTTGGTATTCTTCCACAGGAGACACTGGGAACATCTTACTACAGCAGATTTCAAAATAGAAGAGCAGAGCTTCCTGACTCATTTCTTTGTCTTAGGAGGTACCAAAACATATTTCTCCCTAACTTCTGTTCCCTACAGTGAACTGATAAAGTATGTGCTGTAAATGGCTAGAAACAAATAGAATTTAAATTTAACAAGCGGTTTTGGAAAAAGACGCATACCAGGAATGTAGCAAGAGTTTTTCCAGCTGGTTCTCACTGAAATGTAACATTCAAATTTCTCGATACACATGTCTGGATTAGGCATGCAAATATTCCTCTTGTCTAACTTCTAAAAAATACAAATAAAGCTTTCAGTATTTGTTTTTCTATGGCACGATCGTCCATGTAGTCACCAAATGTAACTGTACTGCTGAACATACTTTTGCTTCAGTGATCAATTAATTTCTAAACTGACATTTATGACAAACCAAGAGTTTTCTCTTGCTCCCTTCCAGAAAATAAGCTGCTGCAAGACTGCATTTATGTCAAGCAGCATTATTCAAGGCAAACAGAAATATAAAGATTTAGGCTGTATCCTGGAAAGGGCAACGTAATCCTCTTTTAAACTAATTTTGCAATTTTAAATCTCTGGTTTTCTTAGCTATATAGCGCCTGGCCTATTTTCGTGGTTTCACTTATCTAAAATACTAAACTCACGACAGCAAAGATAAAAAAACAATACTTCAGAGTTAACATTTTTACCCTCTGGATGTCTTTGCATTCTTGCTAGATGTAAAGCTGTCCAAGGAGGTAGAAGGCACCTATTCAACACCATCAGCTAACATACCATTAAAGAGACTAGTTATGAGAATGGAAAGCTACGTTGACATGTCATCTCACTGAAAGACAGCTATGACTTCACACTCTCATGAAAGTCGCCTTTGTATGTACGTTTGTGACTGCCATGCCACACTCAACCCTGGTTAGAAAGCGTTCTTTCCCTGGCTCAGTTGACTCCTATTTTGTTTTGTGCTAGTAGCTCTGTAACAACCTTAAGATGCCAGTAACGGGCTAAGGAGCTTACAGTATAATTTTTCCTGAATGATAAAACAGCCCAACATGGTCAGCCGTACTGTACTTTCAAAATCACTAGCAACTTCAAACCCCATAATTTAATATTGCTCAAGTAAATTGGTTTTTGACAGTTTGGGTAAGAGGACAAGTAAAAGCATTCTTAATGAAGTACATGCATATTGATATTATAATAAGAACATGTTTCACTGACTGTTTATAGGGAAGAGTGTTCTCAATAAAGACGACGGACAGAACTGAGACAAGATTAACTAGCTAGAGTGAGTACGTAGATTCACCTGGGAACTAAGAGTACTTTAATGCTGTTCTTTTCAGGTTAACCTTAAGAGAGAAGTACTGCTGTTCAGTATAAAGACCACCTGCATGCTTACTGGTTCAGGAGATCTCAGATAAAATATCAAAACTATTGCTTCTAAGTAACAAAGGTGAAGCTGTTTTTCTTATCAATACAATTGCAGTCACCTTCTGGGAGGGAGGAAGGCATATCAATTAGGGAGGTCTGCCTCATCATATTGCTTTCCTACAAAGCCTACCAGCAGAGACAAATACAGAAACAAGTCATTTTTAGCTCTCAGTATTAATCCTTCACCACTGTCACAGATACCAGGCTAACTGCTGCATCTCAATCCCTTACAGTCTTTTGGAGTGCATCCTACCTCTCAGGCTGTCAGGTCTCTCAGTATAAAAGTCACACCACTCTCTTGTCTTCAAACCAGGCCAAGGGTTATAATCTCTTGTGTATCAACTGTGATTACCTTGGCAGGGCTGACTTATGCTCTGACCTTGCAATTCTGACAAAAACTAAGAAATAGCACAAGCATGTAGGGGAAAAAATGAAAAAAGGAATTGTAAAAAAATAATAAACGCTGAGTTGCAAAATTATTACAATTAGCAGACACGGGGAAGACAACGGGTTCTACAAATGAAGTAGTAGTAAAAAGATGATTACAAGAATGCATAGATTTGTTATTTGACAGAGAAGAAAAACAACTTTATATGTAATGCTAATACTTCAAATCTTTCACTGCTTCTGTTGGCATAGAAAAGAAAAATTGTGACAAAATATTTAACAACTTTATAGAGAGGATAGAAACATAGATCTGCAATTTTTATTCATATTTTTCTTTAAGTTTTCACATTGATAGGGCTTAATTAGTAGATTCTAGTACGAGAACTATCTGAAGTAACCTTCACAACATAAGCAAAGGGGAAATATACTGACCCATTTTTGAAAAGGAAGCAAAATAAATGTATCTTCAATATCCAAAAGGCAACAGACTGAGGAATAAGCAATAATTACCCAAACAGTAATAAAAATAACAATCAGCAAATGTCAATTTGACAAGAACAGGTCCTGCCACAGTAAATGAATTAACTTTTTTTTGATGAGTTAATTGACCTAGCAAACAGAAGAGAAGCAGCAGAGGTGATATATCCCAACTTAGTATTACTCTCTAAATGATCTCAACATGGCATTTCCACAAGAAGGAGTGGGAAATGGGAGTTACAGTGAATCAAAAATGGAATAGGAGCCAACAACATGATGCCAAAAAAGCAAATGTCATGTCAAGATGATTTTTTGTATCAGGCAAGGCTCAGTAGATAACCTTCTGCTTTATTCAGTATAGCTGAGGCTTCAGCTGATGTGTAGTGCTCTATTTGAACAGCATACTATGAAAAAGGTAGACAAACCATAGCAAGTGAGAGAACACTAAAATAAAAGGTTCAGAGACGAACTGGAAGATCCTATAGCCTCTCTCTAGCACTACACTTCCATAATTTTTCTCTCCAGAACAATGGTAAGCATCTTTCCCGATATTACAAAATTATTTTAGGATTTCTTTCTCTGAAAATAAAATGCACAGGCCTTCACCAAGCATCTCACCACCTTCCATGTAGGAATTCTAGGAGATTTCAGTTTCCTGTTTAACAGTATATTCTGTTTGCCTAGTTTACAATCCTTTTAATTTCTTTTATTTCCTTTCCAGGACAGCAACATTTTGTAACTGCTTATACCTCTCTTATTAAATAAGTCCTCAGCTTGGCGGTAGCTTCCAACTTGTTCACAGAAAACCAGATGCAAAATCTTTAAAACTCATTTTATTTGCTCCCTGTCCTTTAATTATGTGAAAAGAGAATCCCTGTGATATTCCTGCTTTAATTTACATTTCCTGAGACTGTTAAGTCACTTCACTGAGACATGCCATTTCATGACCTGAAGAAAAATTCTCACTTTATATGATTGCATCTTATTGTGAACTTGCTTAGAAGTCTGTAGAGAAACATCTGTGTGGCCTGAGAAGTCCAAAAACTTGTCCCTGTTTCCTTCAGCTACAGTAGCTGGTCTAAAAATGGATGTTGTATTGTTCTCAAAATTATTGCAGCTTCAAAACCATCAGCATATGAAACACAACAACGGATCTGATACTGAGTCTTAAGTAGTACAGTTTCTTCACAGAGAGATACTAGAGAGATAAAAAGGCCCTTTTTGAAATCTGGTTTCTCCCCCTGGGCTCTGAATATCTAATGCCCATTAATATATGGTTAACATACTGTTCTAAAAGGCATTAAGTATGTGAACAATTAAATAAAAAGGCGCTGATATTGAACAACAACAAAGCCCTAGGATTCCCATTAAATGCCTGAGATCCAGCTTCAAGGCTCTAGCTCTCAGATGAAGGGGAGTCAACGCTTTAGACAAGCCTCCAACAACACCTCTATATACTTTCTTTCATTTTTATTCCACTTTTCTAGTATCAATCTCACTTATCTAGTGGACTTCTGTTAAAAACAGGAAGCCTTCAGCCCCTGCTTTTTCATCCTACTCCAAAGAATGTTTAAGGTAAAAGGCAAATGAAAACATCTCCTCCTCAATTATCTTTTGGAAGACAATTTCCTAGCCTCCACCACTCTTGGAAGTGAGAGCAGCTGTAAAATGACAAAGGTTGCTTCACCTGCTAAACTACAAGAGATAAGACAGAAATAACATGACTGCCAGCTCTACACAGTTGCTTTGTTATTTAACTTACTTGCTCAGTCCTGGGGTAGAACAAGAATGCATTTATTTCATTACTACTTTATAAGCCAGTAAATAACTGTATGAAAATAAAGGATCCTGAACCCTTTATGTTCAATCTAACTAAAATTGAGGCTCCAAAACAAGTATCATTTTCCATTCAGCTGCTCTAATGCGTTACAAAATCCATCAAAATAGTCTCACAACCTGTTTTTGCAAAGTACAGAATTTGTGTATATTAATTTAACATATTCGGTCTAGCCAGTTTCCAACCTTCTACTCTTAATGTTGATTTTGATTTAGGCCATTATTTAGAATATTTACTGCATTCATTCTCATGAAAGGATTCACAAAAATCTTTTCTCTCCTTTGAAATCAGCGAACACCTCAACGTTTTAGTGCTCCCTCTGCCAGTAAATCTTCAACTGTCTTTACAGTTTGGAACTGACAAAGACTTAAAGTGACTAAGAGTTTAAAAAAGAGACCTATCATAACTAGGACTATTAAGAAATCTTCTACTGAGGATCTGATGTTCTTCTGAAGCACAGTTATTCGAGGTGTATTCAATCCTACATCAGAGAGAAACAGAATAGGATGGAGCTTTCTCTGTTTGACAGCCTAGGGCTACCTACCAAAGCAAGAGAACTTAAAAATTGGCTTCCAAAATGGCAAAAAACAGAAAAGAAGGGATGAGACCTGTGACACCATCACATCTATACCAGGAATGCCATTCAAAAGCAAAAATACTACACTTTGATGAGAAATCTGAAAAGAAAAAAAAAAGACCCTTAAATATAATTACATTTTACCTGTGCTATCTTAGTTTTTCCTCATTTAATAGAATGTTTAAGGTTCAGAGCTTTGTAACAGAAAATCTCTGTAAGGATAAAGAGAAAGATAAGCATAATGCTAAAAGGCTAGATTGTGAATCAATACCAAAGTAGCTCATGAATCAATACCAAACTAATTCTGGCAACTTTCCTAAGAGAAAAAGACACACTTCCTTCAACTCTGCTCACCTCTGGGATAAGGCGATCTAAGTGCTCAGCTCTGTTTTCATGAGAAGGGTGAGTGGAGAGCCACTCTGGTAACTTGGGCTGCCCTTGAATGGTTTCTGCTAATTCCATTTGTTGCCAAAATACACTGCTTGCTCGGACATCCACACAAGCCTGAAAACAGAAAGGAAATGTATACACCACTATATTTTTGAAGTAATACAATACACATTCTAATGGATATTGAATTACAACACACAAATTTTAAATCTCTAAAGCCTGTTTAGATGATCCCTCTCATACCTGGCAGGAAAAGGCTATTCTAAAATATCTAAATGCAGTAAGAAACTCATCCAGGTAAGACACTGGATTTGTTCCTTTTAACATATATGCCATTCCACTGATCTTAAAAACTTACACTTTAATTAGACAATTCAGGAGAAAGAGACAGTCACAATTTCCAGCATGTACTTGTTCTTAAAAAAAAAAAAACCAAAAACCTGAGCTGCTTATTCTAAGTTATATTTTCTAGACGCAGTACAGCAGAAGAACAAATTAATCATCTCCACATGTTTAGGCAAATTTACAGGAAGTTGAGAGTCAAAAATATAAAGTGATAATAATTCATACTTAAATATCTCTAAAATGAACTGCAAAGGTTTTTCTGTAAGTGATTACACTGCCTTTTTCAAGGGTGATATGTATAATCCACAACAGATTAAAAGAGCAATTCTGCAGAATTCCTATCTCTCTCCATAGAAGTATATATTTAACCATAGAAAGTCATGGAACACTAACTTTAAGAATGGCATTTGTGTATCACCAACAGATTCCTTTACATTTGCATTTAAGTGAAAGGGAAAAAGAACAAGATTTCTTACATTAATTTTCATTTGTTTCAGAGAAAAAGAGATGAGTAGTTAGAAGGCAGGAAAACTACTTCCCCCCCCGCCCCGAAATACAGAAGTTGTGCTTTACCCTTTGAACTTATTTCTTCAAATTATTATCAAAAAAAGATTACCTGCACAACCAGAGAAATGCTGAGATACCACTTTGCTTGTTTCTTTCTGGTATGGCCCTACACCTTCAGTATTACAAAGCAGTGAGCATCCACATAGCAATTACCTTTTTTTTCTTTTTTTACCCATGGATTGTATTATTCCCTTAGATGACTTTAAAGTACAAATGCAGTTTCAATTCCAGAATGAAAGTTAATTTTAAAAACTCTTCCTTGAAGAAATATTAATAATTATTAAGAAAAGCAATTTTTCCTTATGAAATATTAACACTAGATGGTGCTGCTCTCACACTTATCTAACACTTCTCTAGCTCTATTGCACTTCACTAGAAATTAAAAAGGTGCTTTAGTTTCTTTTAGAAGTAAAATCCACAGGGACAAAAAAAAAAGTGACTGAAAAAAAATTATTTAAAAAAACGCTGAGTAGCTTCTGACCAAATCTTTCTTACTTTAGCAAAGCCGCATTGATTTTATGGCTGTATTTAAATACTAGAACAATACTGATATGCTTCATAATTATCAGCAATCACAGAAAATATAAGCACAATATCAAAAAGTTCTTAAATTACACTGTATTGTTATAAGAAGAGATATTATAGATCAGAATATTTTAGATGCCCTACAATATGGAAAGCATTCCTCAGAACTTCTCACAATAGATGGAAACTAAGTGAAACAAAAAATCTAAAGGGCAATTTGTATCTTTACATAGAATTAAATATATCCTACTTACAGGAGTTTGCTATTTGGCACTCTCCTCTTTATAAATACATAGTTTTTTCTTCTAATAGTAATAAACTACATAGAAAGTATACTGTGCAGTTAATAATGCATAACTTCATAAACTTCAATTTTATTACATCCAATTTAGCCAGAACGACTTTGTCTTTCCCTACAAAACTGAAACTCCCTCTGATTATAATAGAAACTGAATACTATCTGGTAAATTGCTAATAAAACAAACCAATTTTAGTTACCTTTGCTGCAAACTGAAGTCCCACTTTATCAGCTTCAGCCTCCAATGTTCTGCTGTATGGTCTATCAAACATAAACTGCAAAAAAGCACATCAAATCTCTGTTTCTTGGTTTTGAATGTGTACAAAGCTAGAACATTGTAGCTATTTTTCTAAACTTCTCATGAGAAAAAGTGCTTATCTATCATGTTCACATTGCATGCGATCAGTATTAATTGTCATAATGGCATTAAAGATTACATTAAATGTAAATCATTGATCCTGTATTCACTGGAAATGAATTCAAATTATACATATTTTCACAGCCCCTCTCATCAGCCAGTCTCACAGCATTTTGCAGCAACCAGAGGGTCAATGCCAACTGTAAACTAGAATTTTTTCATTTCACTTTTATTTTCATTAAGATTTTTTTATGTATGTAAAAATTGGCATTAAGATTTTTTTACTAAGTGTAAAAAATTCCAGGGGCTCCCTTAAACTTTTATAATGACTGTCTTTAAACCTGGAAAGATCTATCTGGTATGGTAAACAGCCCACAGTATGGAAACATTTTCACGCAGAAATCACGCTTTTGTCATGATTATCCCCCAACACAAGTTGCAAATTGCCCTTGGGAAATCAAACTAGAAGACATAAATCTGACCAACTCCTCTCCCTTTTTTCTAGGGTATGACATTGTATTAACACACACTAAGAGTAAGTGGCAGTTTTTTCAAATAGTTATTTAGTCATATAAGTCATCATCTTCTGGCATATCTAATTCATGTAGATTTGGGCAGCCTTGCCCTAATACATCAAGTTATAGCAAATGCAAATCTGGACTTGTTAAAACAGCCTGCTCCTGCAGAGATAAGGAACACATCACAACATTCTGGTCTAGGCATCAATTAGGAAATATCAACTGAAGATTGGGGATGTGCAAGGTTAGCAAAGAGAAAATGGTTTAACCAGCTCTTTATCTGGTTATAAAAATATGTCCTCCTCATAACTTCCAGGCAAACACCTCCCCCCCCTCAAAAAAAAACCCCAAACCCAAAAAACACCCAAACAATCAAAAAAACCCAAAAAAAACCCAGATAGAAATTAAGAGCACCAAAGAAGTGGTCCAATCCCTCCAGTACATAAAATTATCTGTAATTTTTCGCTTCTTTCCAAAGTAGTACTGATAGTTTTTCTTTACAAGGTCATAAATAAAAGCCAACCAAAGCTGATGCTCTGCAAGTTCTTTTAAGCCAAATACACTGGTTTATAAATAAGCATAGGTGAGGTCACTTTCTAAATTCTTCATTTCCTTACAGACCTCAAACATTGCAATTATATTTTTTAAATCCTCTGATGATAAAGTAATTATTTGAAGTGGAATATATATATTTCTATTGCCTTGAGAAGTTCTCTGGGTCTGCTGGAGTGCATATATTCACTGAACGGCAAAGATATCCCTGTCTAGTCTGTCATATATTCCTGAAGCACCATTTCCCAGTTAGCCAGATAAACTATTAGTTTAATTATTAAACATTTCTCAGACAGGGAAATGAAACCGGTAACAGGCAACAGGACTACCCAAAGCACTAAGTGGAACAGAAGTTTACACAAGCAGGCAGTTTTCTATTCCTACAGTGGAAACAAACAGATATTGCATTCCTGGGTGACTAAGAGAAACAAGAATTTCTGGTCAGCATCTTTTGTATGTGGGATGAAAGCTTTGCCGGTATTAATCACTTACTTATTCTGCATTACATAAGATATGTTTAATGTTACTGAAGATGAGTGTGATCAGAGTTTCAAACCAGGATATTACTGTACAGTATCTCTTACATAATAGATCTTTTCTATAGCACACTAGGACTATGAGCTTAAACCCAGATTCTATTTGCAATCTAAAGCACAACTCCAATCCACGATGCCAAAATATCAGTTGCAGTTAGCCTAGAAGAGAAGAAAAGATGCTGACAGGGAGTAAAATCTTGCTGTCTAAATTATGAGCAGTGTCAGGATTGATTCACACTTTGCTTTTTCCAAATTCAGCTCTTCAAAATGCTGGCTAGCATTCATCAATGAATTGGTTTCTTAGCTACTTGTACAAATACCCAAGCTCTTTAGAGATAATTTATGTTCAGAATCCACACATCTACTCATTAGCATAAGAACTACCAAAACAGATTGGTTATGTTTTATTTTATGTTTTTGAGGAACTGGGAGGAAATCTCAGGAAAAGCATCAAAAGAAGTCAAAGAAACCAAAGAGCTCTTTCACTTAATTCAGATTCAAGTTTTATCATGTAAGCAAAATTTCTTAAAAAAAAAATAAAAATCCACTTTTTAAAAAAAGAAATGGATCAGTAACAGTCCAGAGACAAAGAGTAAGTTAGACTGCTGAAGAAAAATGATACCACAAAGCCTCTGAATTTTACTTTACTGGAATATATGCTGTCTGAAAAGATTATTTCAGCATGTTTTCTTATAGCATGTTTTATACTTTAAAAGAGTGTTTAGATTCTCAATTTTCTTATCCGAGAAACCCTTCCTACCACTAACAATGTATTTAAAGAATTCCATGTATTTTATTTGGTTTAGAAACTGTCTAACAACTACTCAAAATAAAACCACGGCATTTCAACATACACAACTTTAAAGGGTGAGCTACATTTCTAAAAGACAATCATCTAACTTTATTGTCAAGCAGGTATTCGGAGCCTGCTCAGCTAATCAAGTCATTTAGGGAAATATAAAGTTCTTGAAGACGACAAATGAAAATATATATCAACTAAAGCAGATACAAATTTATAACAACGTATTTCATTCAAAACCATACTCAAATATTAATTTTTGCTTATAATATTTCTCCTCTTGCCTTTTTCCCCAAACATACTATTTGGTGGTACTATCTCCCCAAAATTGAAAATGTTTTTCCACGGAACTCAGGAAAGATAATACAAAACGTCAGTCTTACCTCCTGCAACTTGCTCTGAATCCACTGGCCAATAACTGCCAAGCTATCACGGGGACAGATGGCCCAAATCATAGTGAGAAAGATGAGTGATAGAAAATCCAAGAAGTGAACCAGGCTGGCTTTCTCTGCCTGCAAACAGAAATTGTCCCGTTTTCATTCCTTACTGTCTGACATTTCTTTAGAACATAATAGAATTTGGAAACACTGTAAAAATCATTACTTTTTCTTTGATGCAGCCGCAGGAACAGGGCAAGCACAAGAAAAATCCAGTTGCACTCAAGGTACTTTCAGTCTAGAATCCACACCAACTGCATAAATACAGCTGGAAATACATTTTGGCTATCTCCCAATTTGAGATTCAAAGCTTGAGATAAGATGACAGCATCATGCAGACTGAGTTCTTTAGTAAAGAGGCCATGAAACACCTCAGTTGGAATAAGAAAATCTATTAAAAACCCCTAAAAGACTGTTCTTTACATTAATTTGAGAAGAGATAGACATTTAGACAGGAACATTAATGGAATAAGGAGACACTAGGCATAAAATATTTATTTTTTTATTTTCTGTTGCATTCCTTTAATTTCAGAAACTAAAAAAACCTAAATAAAGAAACTGAAATTCTTCTGTTTTTCAGAGCTCTATCTGAAATGCAACAAATTGATCTGAGCACTTACAAGCCAGATCATGCAATACTTTTCTCTATGCCAGCTGGGTGACACAGGTTCCATACAAACAATGTAAGTCCTTTTTATAATAGTAATATATTTTTAGAAGTTTAACACGTTAGTTGGCTCAAATAAGCCCAGGAAACTATGATGTGAACTGTTGCTCATTCAAAAATCATACAAGATGCAGTAAATCAATTCTGTATTTCCACTGCCTTTAAAGTGTATTTACCCCTTTCCAGATTAGTTTTGCAATTGTAGCAGGATCTTTATTTTTACAAGCCTCTTGTTATGCATTCTCAAACTGATGGCTAGGTAACAAATACCATTTTTTAAAATGACATGCACAGAAAGAAATCAATTTGGAGGCAAAGAAGCACTTTCTAGCAAATCACCTCAATCTACAACAATATGAGCCATATTTCTATATCATCCTCTGTTTTCATAGTTGGACCTACAAAGTACAAGAAAATTATTACATCCATTCTGTTCAAATGACAAAGAACTATCAATTTCAACACATCCATATTAGGATATGGAAAAATTAAGTCTGTGAAAGCAATCATCTGTAAATGCAGAATCCAGCTCCAGGTATTCTAGAATTTGGCATTCTAAACCTGTGTGCTACTATAATAAAAATATCATGTATTTTAGAATAATTTATTAAAGTATATACACTTCTGTAGATATTAACGAGTCTAGGAGTAACAAACCAAGTTGCTGAGTGCCTCTAGTTCCTCATGTCAGTGCTACAGGAACAGAGGCGTCTGCAGCCCAAGTTCTAAATGACTGTTAATAGTGAGCCATAATCCATCCATACAGTTATGAAAAAGCACTGGCAGACTTTGTGCTAATGCTGACTACTACAGGACTTCTGGTAGTTAAGTACTACGTGAGTAATAAGGATATACTGTATCAGAATACTCTCATTTCAAACTCAATTTTTCATTAATTAGAAAGAGTCACACTGAAACTTTGGTTGGTAGTGATAGGAAAAAATCTTAATTAAAGTAATAAGAATTCATTTAAGAGTTTTAGACAGCTTTCTTTAAATACTTACTGCATGTTCCAGCACAGCATGAGCTATTTCATGTCCTAAAATGAAAGACAGCTGATGAATATCAGAAACTGCATTTAGCAATCCAGTGAAAACAAACACTTGGCCATTCTGTAAAGAAAAAGAGAGTAACAATTAAGTAAAAAACACATAAACACATAAATAAAATGCTGTTTCAATATTACAAACCATTTTTTAATTGAGTTCAACTTACCGGAAGCACAAAAGCATTTACACCTGGTTCATCTACCACATGGATGACCCACTTGAGTGCCGAGACCTGTGGGATGTCCTTATTGCTTTCCGATAAATGACCAACAACTCTCTCCACAACCTGATAACGTGCATCTGTCTCAGGTAACATTCTAGTTTTGAATTCCTCCATCCACTGGAAAAAAAAATAAAAATCATTGATTGCCATGCAGAACAAACACACAGTAAATAACTAACTGCTATAATATATAACTAATTCAGCAGCTACACACACCCTACCTAAATTTAAGTTTTAATACATTTTTCTTTCATATAGCCAAAGCCAATATATTAGATTCAGGCTTTCAGACCTGACAGTTAAAGATTAATAAGGATTAATAAACTTAAAAGGAAGTAAACTGACCACAGATCAAAAATAAGATAGTATAAATTTGGTCCTACAGCCTCCTGTATCTGGCATTTTCCTAATACACAGTTAAGCTTGGCATCACAACTTGTCAAACCTTTCTACACCTTCCTGAATTTCCATTTGAATTTATAGTTTCTCTGTATCTGTGTATTTCTGTTGTAATTTGTAAGGTGGGCAAATTTATACAAAAGATGTAATTTGAATATATCCTTGTACTTCATTTGCTATGTTCTTATCTCACATTCTCTGTCAGACAGAATACAATGACATTTGTATGTGGCTGGGTTATCAGGTTTCACTGACTTCAGAACAGAAAATCACAGAACTCAAAGTTAGAGAAATTAGTGCAATGGACAGTTTAAAAGGAAGCAATTAAAGGAAAATGAGTGATACAATGAAGAAAAAAAAAAAAAAGCAGTAGAATTGAATGCAGGTGGGGAGCACTATCTTAGAAAGTGACGGCTTAGAAGAGAGGACCTTAAACAAGTACCAAAGAATACTCAAAGCAGCACAGAAAATGAGACAGATCTGAGCTTGTACCTATTAGCTATGCTTTTATTGCTTCTACCAAACTTTTACATTTCTTGTTACATTACAATAACACAGTTAGAAATGTTTGCTACATACATATAATGTGCTCTTTAACGATCACATGTCCCAGAATGGTTTGCTGATGGAAAGGGAACTCTTAAAAAGGACAGGGACACAAGGAAGGAGTGGGGATGGGGATGCTCTGCAGGGTTCTGAGCACGAAATTCAAAACTTATTAGGACCACTAGGTTTGTTTGCCCATCTCATTAATTGGGCTATTTCATCACTAGAAAAATCATTAGTGATTTCAGAGTATTTTGATATGTTTTTTTAAATCTTACCATATCATATTCCATCTGTGACAGTTCCCTAAAATGCTCTTTTCCAAACACCAACAGTCGAGCGCGCCCAGTGATGGGTGTCTCCTCCAAGTGAGTAAAATAAAACATGACAAATAAAACTCCTAAGCTACTGACACCCAGGAGTATTTTCCATTTATTTTTCCTTGCACTTTCTTTAAAAAGTTCACGTTTATTAGGAGGAAGTGCCTTCCACCAATTTCTTATGCTCCTGTAAGATACAAACAGTGTCAACTTAGGACATAGTTAAAAAGAATTTGTTAGTGTCTGCCCTTGTTGTATTCTATATCACGTGTCACCTCATGTAAGAGCTTATGGAAGGTTATACTCTGGCTTCTACTCAACTCCATTTCTTCCCTCCCACAGGAGAAGAAGGAATGCCCTGTAGTGTATTGGTTCATCTCCCTCTACCACATGTAAATGAGAATAAGAAGAGCAAAAGATAAATCTAAAACCTCTGATAACGGAAACAACTTCTTGTTGAGCAAACTGTCAGTCTAGGTCCCAGTCCTATAAAATTCTGCACAGATATTAAAATGAAAACAATACAAATACACCTACCATTCTCCAGAAACTCATGCACACATCTTTGCATAATGAGGTCTTACATTGAGAGGAAGTAAGAGAGTATTTTACCTGCCAAGAATGATAGCAAATAATTTCTGAGCTGGCTTAACAATAATCCAGAAAAGAGGAACTGGTGCAGCCTGAAATGATGGTGATGTGTGAAAAGACCTGATGATCTGAATGTTCCAAGCAGAAAAATGATGTGGGAGTTGCCCTACAGAACTGCTCTGGAGGGATGTGATCTTCACCCCCAGTGACTGAGAAGACTGGAAGCAAAACCTTCCTGAAGCGTGGTGTGCATTCTTGTATACTTCTGTACTTGGGGCATTCGGAAGACACCTCAGCCATGTACCGATTAAGTTTCTATAGGAGTCAGGGCTTCCGGTCAAAAAACAGTCTCTTGTGTTTCCACTCAAATCCAGCCTTTGGCATTTATCTCGTGTACAACTGACATGAGTTTGGCAATATCTTGCGTAAGACCTATAGAGATTATTACACTTCCTCTGCTTGGCCAAAGAAGCCAAATGAAAGAAAATGCAGCTCCTGCCTGGCAGCTTTAGACCACAGTTGATATTCATAACTTCTTTGGTTGGTTACCCTGAAACAAAGAAAAAAATAGCATAGAATTATTAAGAAAACCACCCAAACTTGAAACTCTTAAACATTACTCCATTTCATCTGAACAGATACCGTGTATTTGTTTGCCAATAGTTGCATTGCCTAAAAACAAGTCACAGTTACAACTACGTCCTGTTACAGTTTTAAGGTACCAATTTACTTTCAACTGTGAGTCACTGTCTTCTATGGCTGAGACCCCCAGTGTGGTGTTTTCTTCTGCTTTTATTACCACAGGCTCCCTTGTGGAAGACGTATGCATCATCACCTTTTCATGTTGGGCTCCTTGCCACAGGTGCCATTCACACACTGAGGTAAATTAGGATCTATTGACCATTTTGCTAAGACTTTGCTCCTGAACGCAGGGTGCACGTCTGCTGCACCCGGCCTAGAAACAAAACAACTCAACACAGTGAACCCAAGTGTCTTCCAGCCGGTAGCCTCTTGCTCCCAGGGCACGGAAACGCCTTCCCGCCGGGCAGGCCTCAGCACCCGGCCACCCCCTCCCGAGGGGCCCCGCGGAGGACGCTTTCGCCCGCTGGCTCGAACAGCGGCCTCCACTTCCTCCCCACCCCCCGCCGGCATCGCCGCTCCTGAGAGAGAGGAACCGCACCGGCGGCTCCTTTTCCTTCTCCTCCCTNCTGTCGATGCCAGGACGAGGCGGAGGGCGAGAGGCGGGAGGAGCCCGGCACCGCCCCGGCAGCCGCCTCAGCTCCTCCGTTCCGCGCCCCTTCCCTCAGGCGGCGGCCTCCGCGCCTCGCGCCTCCCCCCGCCACCGCGGCCTCTCGCGCCCCTCGCCGCGGCCTTTGCGGAGGCTCCGCCCCCCGCCTCGAGACCCGGAGCGCGAGCTGAGGCGGGCGGCTGAAACGCCTGGACCCGCCATTTTGTGGCAGCCAGGCCGGCCTCGGCTGCGGAGCGAGGCGAGCGGGGGTGTCCCTTCAGGAGGCGCAGAGCCACCCTGGCCGTCCCTCCTCTGTGTGGCCTTTCCTCGGGTGTCGCTGAGGCCCGTGTGCTCCTCTGCCTCATCTGACAGATGGGGTTGGCCCTGATTCTTGTGTTGCTGGGCCTGGCTGTGAAGAAGTCCCGAGCCAGACCTTTGGGCACCTGCAGCTTTCAGAGCACGTGGGTTTTATGCCTTGGGCTTGCTCGTTTCTGTTTTTGGAGACCTGAGGTGTTGAAGTGCTTCCCACTACCAGAGAGGGCTTTCAGCTCTACAGTGACAGTGGTAGGTGAGGAGGTGATGTTTGGCTTTTCCCAAATCCAAGAAAAAGGCAAGCCATTAACCTAAATGTACCTTCTGGCCTACTTGTCTAGCTGAGAGAAGTACATCTTAAATAATACGATGTGCAAAACAGGTTATTTGCTGAAGGAGAGGGTGAGGCTGGGGCATACGTGGTAATGACAGGGCAGCCCATGTTTCATACAAGCCCTGGGGCTGTGCGTGTAGATAAAAGGCTCTCTCATTACGAATGGTACAGAAGCATAGATCTTTGCCTTCAGTAGCCACATACTCTTGTGTATGAGCACAGTACAGTATTGTTCAGTGTTTGCTGAGATTTGAATCAAAAAAATTCAATAGCCAATGTGACTATTAAGCAGGTATCCTTTATTGCAGCGCTGAGAGTCGCACTGGGATATCTCCACAAAAGTGCGTCTCACCGAAAAACAAATTATACGTGATTTATATTACAAAAGAGTTATGTATTCATTAGGTTTCTGAGAAATTTAATACATATTCATTACTATTCTGGGGACTCATGAATATATGCTAATATGATGATACACCTGTGCAGTTTCTTCCTTGGGTGGTCATCAGGGGTCGTCTTCCTCAAATCTTCCTCTTTCTCCTCTTCTTCAGTGTACACAGTTGGATGACCTCTTCTTCATTATCCCCATTTTGCAAGCTCAGCGACCTTGTTATCCATCCTCCCCAGATGGTCTCAGGCTTGTTGGCACATTGGGCCCCCTTTATGGGGATGTTTCAAACTTTGTAGCTTTTTCTAGTTCATAGCCAAGGACTGTTCCCTCATTTATGGCTTCTCTTACCCTTTTTCTACATTCCAACTACCCTACTCATTGTTTTCTTTCGTACTGGAGCATGAGACAGGTGAAGCCTGAGTTTGTAGGGCCTGACTCAAGTGCTGCCAAGTTATATTCTGCTTTAAAATTGTTCTACGCTGATTAGTTTCCCATATTCAATTAGTCCATCCCTTTTTATTACTGAGGCCTTCTGCTCTGACAGTTCTTGAGCATTGATGTCTGCTGCCAAGGAAAATAGTGACCATATCTTGGAGTCCAGGCCAGGAAGAAACCTTATATAGTGTTAGGTAGAAAGTTTGTTTTCAGTAGGTACAATTTCTTCTAAGACCTGCCCAGCCTCCATTATGAGAGGCATGAAGAGTAAAATCAGTCAATTAGCACAGCATTAATTTTTTTGACTATCAGCTCCAGTCACAAAACCAGCTGAACTGTAGCAACAGCAAAGCACTTTGTCTAACCTAAAGCCCATGTGTGTTCCAGCTGTCAAGAAATGAAGAACTGAGATGGAAGCTCTCATGAATGTCTCCTGATGCATAATGTCCTTATTTCTTAGACTTTGTATTTGCTTGCTTTTCTTGTCTTCTTTATCTAGAATTCTCCATTCCTAAGCCAGGCATGAAAGCTTTCTACCATTTCTTCTGTGAAGCAAATGTCATTCTTCCACCTCACAGACTATCTACTTAGTCTGCTGAAAAATGGGTTTGGGTTTTTTTCTTTGCATATTTCTTTTTGTTACTATTCTTTCTCCAATTACATTATTTAACTCTGTCTACATAGAGGGTATAGGAGTTGTTTCTGCATTCCTGACTCACCTAAATTCCTCTTAATGGATGTTTTGAGTGTGCAAGGGCGGGACTAAAAATTTTCTTCTACGTTCTGCTCTTCAAAAATCTCCCCAAGTGGCATCACTTATAATTAAAACTTTTAAGCAGACAGGCAGCAAATATGGCACAGGTAATTATAGGATCTCTCTATCAGATACCAACACTAAATGTTTCTCTATATTAAAATCTGATAAACAATTGAGCAATTGGAGAGTTACAAAGTGGTGTTTTTCTCTAAATAGACATATAGTGAAAAAAACATTCTAACTAGTTATTTATACCATGACTTGTCTTGAATTTCAATGAATATATATGCATATAAATATTTTTTTCTGAGGAAATAAGAGGCAAAGTTCTATGCTTTAGAGAGAGATAGATTAAGACTTGTTTTGTAGCTGAGATTTTGCTTACTAGCCTCATCTCTTCTTCAAAAAAAAGACTAATTCACATTTTTGAAGACGATCAGAAGGCAAGCTTTCATGCCTTAAGACTGCATAAGACCCACTTAGAGGTCGTAAGTGATGTATAGGTTTTCTGATGAACCTCAGCGAGGCACTGAATTTCATTGCTCAAAAACTGTTCTGTAGAGTGAATTCAGATCATGAAGCATTTTCACAGCTGCCTTTTTTTTTTTCTTTTTTTCCCAAAGATGAAATGCATATGAAATACTTGTGAACTCTGTACATGGTAGGATGAAGCTCACAGAGTCATTTATCATTACCTGTCCTCAGATCTTTTGCTTCAAGTTGTTGTGGAGGAAACCACTTAATATCAAAACCCCTTGACTGACTAGATACAAGCTTATCAAAGCTTTTGCTCTCCATATACACTGTACAAATACAAATACATGATGCAGTAGTCCTTAGTACAATTAACCAATTTACATGTTAACTGGTAGAATTTTCCTGCGTAGATGTGTCCATTAGTGTTTGTGTATCTCTCTACGTAAGTAGTTGTACTGAACTGAATGAGATTTTGTATGCAATTATTCACACAAGCAAATGTCAAATACAGTAAAAGTAATGAAAAACAGTTTAACTGTAAATATAAAATATTTGTCTGTACATTCAAGCGGAAACAGTTTGGTACTAAAGTCGCCCTGCTACCAATTCTGAACATTACAATTAAAAAGTAATCAGTTAAAATGTGTGGTCTTCAGCTTCAAATGAAAAATCTTATTATAAAAAAATATTTGGCTTTTATGTAAATCCAAACAAAAACTAAGCATTGATGGTTTTGTCCTTCAAGTTGCAGTGTAATTCACTTCTGCTCATTAGAGTTGGGCTAAAATCTTGGCAGAAACAATGCACTCCATCAGCCTTCTGCAAGTCAGAAATTGGATTTACTGCTACTTAGCCTGTTTGGCCAGTTGAAATCTCTGGAGTTCACATTCACTTAAAAGACTAGGCAACACTTTTTATAAATACTAACATTTTTCCAAATCTTGTCCACTAGAATAGCCCATCTTGATCCACTGAGTGTATTGTATTGGGTACTAACTGTCCCTTGCTCTCTCTTGCCCCACTGACATACCGGTTAGTAGGTACTATTTAAGAATTTGTTGATAGATAATAAGTATTTCTGCTTATTGTCTATGTTGCTGATGTAACAAAAAAATAGATTCAAAATCCAGAAGATGAAGTTACTCAAATAAAAAGGAGGTTACTGCAAAACTGTTCCTCTAAAAGTTGTTATAAAATTCAGTGTAGTGCATCCTTTCCAAAACATATGTGAAGAGGTTGTAAGTAAGGAGTGGTCTTTTCTTTGCTTGCTATTTTACAATATATTAATGAAAGACTCTCAGTAAAAGCCACAAAAGACTATTGGATCCCTTCCTACTAAGAAATATGATTTTGATATCTGAGATGTCCAGCTTGTTAGTGTCATTTGTTCAGCACTGGCATTCCTGGGGATCACTTAGTGCTGCCAGTCTTACATTGACTTGCAGCCGTTGCAATTTTGAGGGCAACTTGTGATGTTTAGTAGTTACAAAATTCTGAGAATCTATCACTTAATAGTTTTTATTCTACTAGCTTCTAATTCTTGCACACAATTTGTAGACTGCTTTTGAAGCAGCTGACCTGCATAAAAACATAAGTGAAAATGGTAAATATGACAGAATTCTTCTACTAGATCTCTAAAATGCAGAATTTATTTGGAGAGACTGAAAAAAGGGAGCATTAATTAACTTTCTATACTTGAGAGATTTTGCTTAAGTCCTTTAGCAGAATTGAGACAATTAGAAAGCTAACTTATTTCCAGCAAAGAACTTCACAGACAGACCTGTGCTAAAAATGAGCGTGCACTGCTGTGTACAGTGCAGTGGCTACAGCATAGCCACATCCAATTACTTTCTAGTTGTTCCACTTAGCTTTTCTGGGTGCAACTAGACTAGCAGAAATGCTGAGATTTCGCATTTCAAGCCTTACAAGGACAAACGTTTATTTAAAAAAAATAAAAGCTGAAAAAGTCTGGGTGTGTATGCCACCACTACTGTTGCGCCCACAAGTAAAACTTTCGGTAGAAAATTAGAAATGTATGCTCATTCAGTCTTTCATTTAGATAATACAAAGTCTCCCTAATTGTTTCTGCAGCGCTTGATTTGTGCTGGAGTAGGACTGTAAGAGTGTTATTCCTGAGGGCATAGGGATCGTCATGAAAATGAGATGTGAATCTTGTCAGGCTGCCTGGCGTGTATGAAATTTTAACTAGATAAATCCTGGTACAAGGAATTTTGTTGGAACTGCTGAATAATAACTGTAAAAGTTCTGGAAGTTGAAATTTCCTGCTCTGATAGCAATTGTAATGACTCAAGATTAATTTTAGCATTAATAAAAGAGGTAATTGCAGTACTTAAAACGCTGAGGCAAATCAGTGGAAATGCTTTGGAAAGGATAATTATACCTGCACAAGGAAGACTATCTGTTTAATAGCATTAACTGGTCCAATTAAGGAGAAGTGGAGGAAGGGCTGACTTGTTACTTCTTTAACTATTCTCTGAAAAAGTGGTTTTGATATGCAAGCAACAGAAATTGGCTTGTTTTTTTTCCTAACGTGATTCCCCACACTTTAAACATTTTAAGGACTATTGGAGGGATCTTGTATCTAGTTGTCATTAGGTGCTTAACATCCCAGACATGCTGGTGTTTTACCATCTAAAGGAGGAGAGGCATTGGGGTGTGTTTATTTGGCAGGCGGTTTTTTCCACATTGTTAACCTAATCTGGCCATAATCCCAGTCTAAACATCCATAAAGAGATTATTCTTAATTGGGGGAAGATGGGACGAGAAGAGGATTCTCTTTGTTGTCCAGAACAGCAGCAGGTCTGGGCTATTTTACCACTGATAAGAGCTAGAGTGGGCTACAGGCTGGCCGAAAGCAGTATAGGATCTGCTGCCACAAAGCTTTTCCCTAGGGTTTGGCTGCTCTAACATAAATAGCGATGTGTGTGCCTTTAAGTGTAGGTGTGGGAATGCACGTGTGTGTACACACACCAGTCATTTGCAAACTAATGCAGGGATTTCGTGTCAATGCATTCAAGAATACATACTTGCATACATAAGCAGGCATAGATTTTACCAGGGGGAATAGAGGGAACAGAGTTTAAGAGGGTTTTAATCCTTCCATGAATCCTTATCTTTCATTTCCTTGCTGTAATGCTGGCATTGCTTTTGGCACTTTGCTCAGATCTGGAGCGGTTAAAAAAAGTTTTAACTAAAATTTAAAAGCAAAGGCCCAAACCTGCTTTGTGCAGTGGCACAAAGCTAGTGGCACTGTACAGAAAGGGCAGCTAAGGCAGCCCTTCACCCATTGGAACTGCAGAACATGATTTAGACAATAGACAGCTCTACCTTCATTAAGGCAAGCATGCCCACTGTTACATAATACGGGCGAGTAATAGCACAAAGGCACTCTTTCATATCAGGTATGGGTTTATTTCTGTCTCTACCTACAGATAGATGCATAAATATGTATGTATTTATACCTACAGAGTATTAAAACAGCATTCCAGAACAAAACAATCCCCTGAATACATTTATGCCTGAGCAGAACTCACAGAAACTGATATAAGATTGGTGTTAAACACATTGTTCAGAGCACTGCTTGAAAGCTGTCAGGCAGCGCTGCCTAGAACATAGACCCACTGTCACCATGCTGGCTGTACCCACAGATCCCACTGCAAAGAGTCTAAAGCCTAATTACTTCAATACAAAACCCAAATGCACCACTAAAACAGGATGATGTAATCAGGAAAAGGATAACTAGGCATTGCACAATTATAAATTTCTAAATTAGAATAATAAAAAGCATTTTAATTTTGCAGAACTTAAAGCTGTCAAGGAGTTCATTTTCTCCTTTTCAGTGAGAACATCAGCAGTGGACAGAAAGTCAAACAAGGTGATCATCATGGACTGTTACAGAAAAATACTTACTCTACCATGTTCAAAAAAAGAGATTGATATATAGCCTGAGAGGTGGTATGACTGGAGCAGCAGGAAAGAAATGAGGACTTAGCAGGAGCAATGGGTATGTTTGGTTTATTAAAGTCCAGATCCTACAGTAGCTTCACATAGCTTTATTTAAGTAGAATGACCTAATCCAAAGAGAGGTTCTCTGAGCTCTGCACTGCAATTAATCTTCCCATTCTTTTGATTAATTGCAGATACATACCTTATCCCTCCTATTAAATGACCCTAGCGCATTTCCAGTCCCCTAGCAGCACACAGTCTACTGGTTCTTGATGATTAGCAAGGAAATAACTGACCACAACGCATGATTTTCATGGGGCAGTCCTTTAATGATTAATGAAAATATGAATGGCACCACAACAGCCTCTCTTCTCAATCTCAGCTTCTAAAGAGGAAAGCAGGAACCAAAGAAAGATGCTGAGACTGTTACCTGTTAAAATTTTTTCAACAGTTAGTCACTTTTGCCTCTCCTAATCAAAATTATGCCTACATGCTTATATTCCATTTTAATACAAAATCTCATCATTAACCTTTTTTTTTCTTACAACAGAAATGAGAAAAATGCAGTGATTTTAAAAGAATGTCGAAAGCCACAGTAGATCCCCAGAAAAGATGGCACAGCTCATGATCTTCTCTGATGGAAGGACAGCACTGACCTCCCAAACACATAGCTTTTATCAGCTCTGCATAAGTAAAGAAAGTGGTTAAGCAATGTACTTGGAAAATTTTCATTGTGATCCTAAGTTTCTTCAGCACTAAGGGCTACTCAGCTCTATATTTTTAATTTAATCTGTTTTATAAAAGCCTAATTGCAAAATTGTGTGGAGTTAGGCTAAGTTCTGAATTTTTCTGTGACATGGGAAAATTCAGCCTGGCTATTAAATTCTCACTTCATCTTCTATGTATACTAATGTATATACTTGACTGAAAAACAACCAGCTTGGACACATTGCCAGAAGGCACATGATAAGTTATACACCGTGCTCCAAAAGTTTTTGAGTATTAATACTGCTGATGCAACTGCATAAAAATATAATTTTGGGGAAATGTGATCCATCCACCCCATCTTGTATATCCAAAGCCCAAATTTTTCCTGCAGGTAAGTGAACAAGAGTGAAGTTAAATGGAGATGGTGTGTGTTGAGCTAAAAATCTTAAGCAAACACTCCCACCCTCAAACAGCAAGTCTCTTCCTCTTCTCTATAAGCAAAGGCAGCAACAGAATCAAAGCTTCTCCGCTTTTTTCCTAGTATCCTGTTCATTCAGTAGAATCAGAGATGCATATTTAATAGTTTGCCATAGAAGTAGTGCATTACTGACTGTTACTAGAATTACAAACTAGTAATGTTGAAACTAATTAACAGAATAAAAGAGCTGACCCTGCTGCAGTGCCTATGTGTAGCAGTTTCATTTTGAATGTGAGCAGATGAGACTGATGGGACTTAAAGACCTCCCTACACCATACAGAGAATATAACTGCCAGTATTTCAACATTTAACAACTGGCATTATTTTCTTTAACATGGCCTTCATGGTGGATATGACCTCCCAAACAAGGAACACAGCAGATGAGTAGGTAGCAAAGAAGTCCAGTTCTAGCATCTTGGCCAAATTCCAACTTCAGTAATTACACTCTGCTCTTAAATTCCCCCTGCAGCTCTACTAGAATAAAGCGCTTTTTCAGCTTGTCCTGAAGCACTGTGTAGTATTTCTGTGAAGCTGTACAACACTGAAAAATATCTCCTCCCATTAAAGCTGCAAGGGGAATTTAGGGAGACAGAAAGCTATAACCAGAGTTTGAATTTGGGCAGAACACCAAGGTTAACTTACATTTGCATTGGGATCAAGGAGCCTTGCTGACTAGGAGTGTCAGACCCTTGTTAAAGAGCACAAGTGGGAATAGCTCAGTGTGCTGCCTGAATACAAACGCAGAAACTTGGGATCTCCGCAGGTGGAAGTGTTTCCTGACAAATGACTCTGTACAAAAGCCTCTGGTGCTGTAGAGTATCTTACCAAAACCTTACTTGGTTATTTAGTAATATGTATGGAACTATTTGTTGATAAAAGAAGTTTCAGCAACTTCAAAACAACCTACATTTAAAAAAAAAAAAAAAAAAAAAAAGTCTTAAATAACAGAAAAGCAGCTATATAACCCAATTATTTCAAGGCAAGTATTTGAATTTCAATAAGTAGATATACCAAGAACCACTCAAAGAGTATTTAAGCAAACTGAACCAAGCCTGCGGTACTAGTGAAAGCATTCTATGTTATGCTAAATAAATAGCTGTTAACAGTTTTCTTAGCCTCTAAATGGAGGCTCATTTAAAATATTTAGGTAAATTAGTTTATACTCAAAACCAAAAAAAGTCATTCTTACTAAACTAGAATAATTTAGAATAATCACTGTACAAATTCCTGTAGAAAGGAGAAAAACCTCTCCAAATCCATCCACATCCACTGAGTGTTTGCTATTTGTCTTTTGTGCTTTTTTCCCCCCCTTCTTTTCTTCCTGTTGCTGCCTTTCTTTTTTCAGATCAGGGCAGCTGTAAGCTTAGTGCTTTTATTTCCTCCATTTCTTTAATCTCAATTTTCTCATATTTTCTTGTCCACAGCCACCGGAGAATAACCAATACAGTGATGCCGAAGCCAGCAGTCAACACCACCACTGTCACTGCAGTGCTAATGCTAGCAACCAGTTGTTTCATGCAAAACTTCGGTGGCTTTTCATCAATGTAGTAAATCCGTAGTTTTTCAATATCCAGAGCATCTCCATTGACAGTGACAGTTAACGTACTGTTGGAATTAAATACAGAGTCATCTTTAATATCTTTTTCAAAGTAATAGGCTACATCAGCTATATCTACATCACATCTGGATTTCTCAGACTCGTTCTGGTTCAGGCGGATTTGGATAAGTGGGGAATCGTACTTAATGGCTGCAATGTACTTAGGGTGCAGTTTGTATCGGCTCTCAAACAGGTGATTCAGAGCATTTGTTACATCAGGCACATCAAAGGCACGGGACCTTTTTTTGTGTATCAGTTCAATGTAGATCCAGCTTGTTCTTACCAGTTCACTGCAACTCACGCTTTTGTCACCCTTTTCGCTTCTTCTTACTCCAGCAGTGTTCACACACCAGCAAGTACCAGCTGGATTGCATTGCCTGGCTTTGAAGATCCCACTGTCCTCACAGTCTGGATTGTAGATGCCATCACTGTCTAACAGCCCACGGGGATGGCCCTGGAAGTGCTGCTCCTTCAGGGGGATCATTTCTGCCTTCATCAGCAAGCATTTTGAAGTCAGCGTTGAACAGTCTACCTCACGATTGGAACCTACCAGCGTGCAGGTGCAGTTCCCAGATTCGCCCTGGGCACATACTGTCCACTTGTTGGTCACACAGGTACAGTTGTTCTGCGCTGATGAAGCTACCGCCACAATCAAACCCAGCAACACCCCAAACAGAGGCTCCATGCTGCAGGTGAAATGTGTGGATAGTCCCGAGTGACAGCAAGCAACAGCTGAAGCTTTAATCCATTCGTGGAGTCTACTGGTTTCCACACGGTGGTGTGCTGCTTCCTTTATCAGGATTCAAATCAGACCCACCAAACAGGTTCTTCTTCTAAAACAACTGGCATCTCATACCCAAATCCTGGAGAAGTCAACAAATTGCACTTTTATCTATTCCTTCTCAGGGAGTGGCACCAACGCCTCCCTGCAGCTGCCTCCCATCCTTTGCCCTCGATGAGGAAACCACCGGAAGAGACAAAAGCCAACCTTGAATCATAGCTCCTACCTTGGGCTTCCTGTATGGATTAAAGCACAAGCAGCTTGCCCTTTTCCTTTAGGCCTTTATGGACTATGTAAATGCACATTGAAGGAATTTCTCCCATTTTTGTTGGAAGAAATCCTACTCCTCTACTTCCACCATGGTTTTTTCTGCATCTTCTGTCATGCAGCTTCTGTATCGTTCAACTGACTAGATTCTTATCAGTTACGGACTTCCTTTCTACTTTCACATATTTATAAAATAAAGCTTTTTGGAGTTTTATGTATGCTGCCTGGAGTAGCTGCCAATTCATGAGGAAGGACTGTTTATCAGTTTGATGGCTGCTCCTACTTATAGAGCACAGGAGTGCAGTCTCATCTTCCAGCACAGAAAGCTCCTCTCCCCCCTTTCCTTTGCCACATCCTGATCCCAAGGCAGCACTAGGAATGATAATTTTCATGCTTTCATTACCCCTACAAAGTTGTTAGCCATCTCCGAAGAAATTTTTCACTCTGAACTTTGAGTAATGCCTTTGGCAGTACACTCCAGTAGCTCCCAAGCGTCCTAATGATCTACAAAGCATGAGTTACCGTTTCCATGTGTTTTGGCAGCAGCTGGAAGATATTTTCCAGTTTGCATTAAGCAAGTCCCATTCATCTGATTTGTCAAACACTGTCAGACACTTTATAAATCATTATTTTGGGACCAGTAACAACCACAGAACAGCATAGATGCCATTCTCCCATCTACACAACTTGCACGCTGCCTTGTGGTCAGCTCCTTTTCCCTGCCCTGCTTCAAATCAATGCAAGCTGGGCTACTTGTCACGACGGCTTGCATCTGTGTGAACAGTGGGAAGTTACCCTGGCTGCCATGGAATATTTGTAACACCGTACGGGTTTAAAATTAGAGGTCCAGCTGTAAATACCCTCTACCACTAGAGAAGGGCATAATCTGGAGTTGAACTTTGCAGCTAGACCTATTTCTGAATAAGCCACAGACATGCTATTTGAGGGAGCAAAGACAAGTTCTTCAAATTATTCCTGGCTCCGTTATGGCACATTATCACACCTCTCCATTTCCCCTTCCTTCAGAAAAAAAATAACAGGAGTTACTTTTCTTAGAAAAAAATTATTATTGAAGCTAAAATTATTATTTTAGAAGCTAAAATTATTATTGAAGTTGCTAGGTATTTCAACTTGTCATATTGGTGATTCTTTGACAATAGTTTAGTAACTTTTCCCATTTTTAATTTCTAAGTAATTTACTCATAATAATCAGCTTTTTAAAAAAAAAAATTCACATCCCTTCTTCAAACTCAAAATCCATTTAACTGTCACCTACCTACTCATATCTTGTATGATAATTTATTTCACATTATGAACTTTAGAGAGAGGAGGTTCTGCTTTTCTTCTCTCTGGAGGATAGAGCTGCAGCTGCTGTAAACACAGCTCGCAACTGGCTTCGGTGAAGCCAGGGCAATTCCTGTAGCGCTGAGAGGTGCGCAGCCCTCGTGCTTAGCACCATGTGGACAGGCAGGAACAGGACTTTTTGGTAACTAATAGTTTGCTTGTACGCTGTTTACAAACATTCATGTTTGGTCTCAGCTTCCTGTTACCATTTGACAGTTTCCTCTTCTTAGAGACACTTACACTGAAGTAGAGAAAAATTAAGTGGTTTGTCAGAAGCAATATATGGAAGAAAACCTCAGGTAACTACACAAGAGAGACTGTTTTCCCTACTGGTGGGAGATTTTCAGTGCTGTTACCTTAATGAAAAGCTGCACTCCTTGTCTCTTCCCTCAAAGGTGGGCAGAAGCATGACAACAGTTACAGAATATACTCATCACCAAGCAAAAAGTGTTGTACAGTGGCAAGAGAAGGGCAAAGAAGGAAAAATTTTAAGTTTTGCTGACAGAACTGCTTAAATTGCCAAAATAAAAGTACACTTTTCCATTGACCTTACTGTACTGGTAGATTTTCCCCTCTGTAAATAAGGGGAGAACAGACTTACCTTAAAGACAGAAGTATTTCCAAATATCTCTCTATATTTATATGTATTAAAAATTATGTAATGCCTCTATGACACTAAAAAACCAGTAGTATTTCTTCTATTCCATGCTAAGTTGTAACGGCACGACAAGAGTTAATTATTTAGAACAGCAGGCTGTAGAAGGAATAATCCTGTAGGAAATGTGGAGTGCATTATTTCTTTAGTGATCTCTGCTTCCATGGAAACAATTTCTCGGTACAATTCTAAATCTCATAAAAATAGGGCACTAGGTCTATGTAAAACAGCAAGACATTTCCAATTAAACAACGAGAATGCTTTTATCTAGGCCATTAAATACTTTGTTCGGCATCAAATACGATTACATTGTTCACTGGGATGTTAACAGCCAGCTACTTCCCATGCGCCGGCTCTGTGGGCCAGGTGAAGTCACCCTGCACGCATCCTGACCTCCCTCGCCTCGGCAAGGTTTGTGGGAACAGCACCGCATGTTTCCTTCCCCGTGCGACGGCAGGTGCACCGCTGTGCCACACCACACCTTTCCAGGTGTGCTGTACAGCTCCACGCTGCTCGCTTTCCGCCTCCACACCACCAGTAACACCCAGCAGACCAGATTCTCTGCTAGGACAGCAGGAAAGAGTTAATCTGGCTCCTGCTGCTGGCAGGAGGGGATCTAGAACCAACACACTTCAATCAAATTTGGGTAATAAGAATAGTTGTTTGAAGTGTAATTCAGAACTCAGTGGAGTTGCCCATGAAAACAAACCCGTGACATTTTTACCTTAGTGATCCTACAGCCAGGATTAGCTGTGAAACCAGCGTGGAAAATACCGCTCTGGCATCCCTGCATTTCCTGGAGGACACTAAAGCAGAGGGTTTGCAGGAACACGTGGAAGAAATAGATCTATACCAAGGTACATGGCTACTGCCCAGAAAACCTCATCACCAGCCAGCACAGCTGCGGTAGTAAGAACAGTTTTGCTCTTGGGTCACACCATTTTGTATCAGCAGTGACAACGCTCCCTCTAGTGGTATTAAACTTAGTTGAATCACTTTATTACTGACGGAGTAAATAAATACCAGGTCTAACGCGCAAGAGACAAGAAGCTATGACAGGTACAGAATGCATCTTTCAAGGTACTGCATACACAGTGTTTATTAGTAGACTCTTGTGCACCGTCCGTCAGGAACATCAAAGCAGCAAGCAAAAGCAGGAAAGTACTTAACATCACTGGCAACGGTGTTGACTTCTTTTGGTTGGCTGGTTTGAGGTTTTTCTTTTTGTTTGCTTGTTTTCCTCACCTGAATTTTTCTTGCAAAGGTACCGATTTAGAAAAAATACAGGCAGCCCATCCCCCCCGCAACACAAGGCACGTCTCCCTGTGCAAAAGCACTGCTGATAACTGGGACAGCAAAACTTCCCTCGGCCAACGACTGCCCATAAAGGGTATTTGCCAAAAGTGACATCTTAGTGGTGTTGGGTTTTTTTTTTTTTGTTTATTTTTGAACTGTTGATTCTTCCCGTTTAAACTGTATCATTCTACTGGCTATGCCACCATTTCCCATCTGAGCAACAACTCAGCAAGGCGTAACAGCTGGTCTTACAGAAAGGAATAGAATATTACTCCACACCAGGTACGCTGAAGCAGTTAGCAGAAAAACTGCTGAATAGAAAGGGGGGGGGGGGGC
>VXBL01002259.1:1768172-1843338 GCA_013400195.1 Aramus guarauna
CTTCCCAGTAAAAATATTTTTATGTGTTTGGTAGCAGAACTGGTAGTATCAGTAAAATAGATTTTTATCTTCTTAGATGCATGCAACTTCCAAACTCATATTATTAACCCCCCAGTCAAAATAAATTATGAAAAGTGAGTTATTTTCTTAACCACAGCTCCTGCCAACAAAATTATTGTTTAGTGTCACAAACACGGCGTTTCCAATTCACATAGAGCATCATGGGATAAGACTGGATTACGATGGCACTAGCAGTTATATCTCCCCCACCACCACCCTAACAAGCTCCTAGAAAATCTGGAGTCTGTGTGTGCACAGCAAAGACTCAATACTGCACCACGGCCTCTTCTCCAGAGACAAACTGCTTGGAAATACGTTGTACTCAAACCTCTTCTTATGTAACATCACTGTTAAATCCAATTAATACAACTGCATTACTTTAACTCATTTTAATCATTAAACACAGATGCAGCCAGCACATTGCTACCACTACTTGGGTAATACTGACATCCATCCTTAAACAGTTGGAAGCAGACCGTATGTAGAAAAGGAGGAGTATCTACTTCATGCTGCTGTTACAGAAGAGGTTCAAAATTCTTGTCCTACAACTTGGAACGAATTACAGCTTTTAGTACATACATTTATACCGTGTGAGAGTAACCAATGCAAAACCGTGAAAGAATACCTTATGCTGCAGACCACTCCACAACTAAGTAGGGAAGGAATGCTTTCTCACCAAGAGTGTACTTTAAACTAGAAGTAGAGAAAGCCATGCAATATTTTTAATTAGGAAGTCCCAAAGATGACATTTTAGAATATATGCAGACTGAGTCAACATGCCTTATACAGGTGGATACACCAAGTTTGTAAAATACACATAGTAGCCGGATCTCAAGCCGCGGACCAGCGGATCCGAACACAGAGAGAACACAGAACATTCACCAATATTTTTAAGTCCTTAGCTCTTGCATCTGCATTGGGAGAATCAGAGTCTCAGGGGCTCACGTTTGCATACAAGGGGGTTGTGCACCTTCCACTTCGTGACAGAGGAGAGTAATGTTTTATGAGGCATGATAAAAAAGCAATGTTAGCTTCCCGTAAAGGAGTTCCCTCCTCAGGATACAACTCTACAATTTTAAAGTTTTTCAAACTCTTTATACAAATGAAAAGCTGAAGTTAAAAATGTAAACGTATAAAATCTTAAAATTCCATTTACGTTATGTAGAACTAGATATATACACACATACTTACTTTTTTAAAATAAGAATTTACTCCATTGTCACCTCTCTAGATACAAACTCAAGATCTTGCTTGCTTCATGTTTTCAAATATATTTTAGACCTCTCTAAGAAACTTTGCCCAAGATAAATCTGTGTAAATAGTAATAACTGTATACAAGTTTCCTCATGATTTAGAAAGCAAAATTTAAAACACATTTTTTCTATATTCACAGTGATATATATGATATAGCTCATGTAACATTTCCAAATTGCAATCAAGAATCTTCTCAAGATCAATCTATTTATGACTAATTTATCTGAATATATGCTTGTATGAAGTTATAACTGAAGAACTGATACAAACCAGTATGTTTTCTTGCTGAACTGCACATTCTAGAGAAGACTCTGAATATAAAAGTTGGTGAGTTTTTTCTTTACAAAGACAAATACTTCTCTGCGTGGTGCACTAAGGTTTGCCATCAATCGAGAGCTCGTTTCCACAGGGAACAGTAGCAATTAGAAGTGGACAAATCACAACAATCTGGCAGAACATTGTATCTCCCTGTAGAATGGGAGACCAGAAAGATTGCAACCTGTAATAAGACAGGAGTTATCATTTCCACTGGAAACAAACACAACTACTACTGAGAAGTCAAGAAAACTTGCCAGCTTTTCCTCCCTAAATACAAAAGATGCCGCCAAAAAGCTACCTGACCACAGGGATCAGTGAAGGGAAAAATAATAATAAAAAAACCCAGATGATGTATTAAATGACAATGGAATAAAGCTTCAGACTGGATACCAGGGAAGTTTGAAATCAGAGTGCTACAAAATTTTCATTTCATTTCAGTTTCTCTTTTGTGAATTAATTCAAACTTACAATCTTTAAGCACTAAGGAACAGAGTTAGACGTGTACCTGTAGATAAAAAAATTAAAGAGAAAATTCCCAAACTGAACGACTTGAGGGGGCAAACTCTCCTTGAAGACTGAAGCAGAGTATTCTTGCCAGGTTGTCCTTCTTCCCAAGGGGCCGACTGTTGGTCAATCGGTTAATTCTACGGCACTCAGTTTTTTACAAAATTTTAATATTAAAGTGTTCCTCGTGTAGTCAGGTCACAGATGCATTAGGAGTTTTTCAAAGTATGCTTAAACCGTAACAACAAGATGACACTGGATTCTGTAACAGTTACTATTAAAATGGCTAATAATTCTGACAGAGTTGACATAATGGGGAGGAACAGAAATGAAAAAATAAAATCAAAATTCCCCATGTTTCTTTTGTTAAAACCATCACACTGGCAGTTCGTTTGAACAGTCATGCTCGTTTTCTTCGGCATTACTCTTTGTCTCACTCTTGTATGTGGAAAGGAATAAGTTTTCTATCTGAGTCAAGAACTCTTCAGCAATGAAGCAGTTTGTTACCTTGCCCAAAGTCTTCCTCATGCACTCCAAAAGCTAGTCAAAAGAAAAGGAGATTTTTTTTAAATTCTCATTTTTCCCGAGTTTATTTTTTCCCCTTCTAGCTGATAAGTATTCCAAAGGGATTTTTATTTATTCACTTAGGAATAGCACTACAGAAAGTGTTCAACTGTACAACATAAATTTTAGAAAGCAGCAGTCACACAGGAACCACATGGGTGATTTAAAACCAATTCTTTAAAGCCAATTACAAAACAGCTAAATTCAAGAGTAATCTACCAACTCAATTTTAGATTTAAGCTGTTTATAAGCAAAGTCATGTTGAGTTGAAAAAAAAATTAGATGTGGGTAATCATTGTGTATGTGTTTTCTGCTTATGTCTCCTGCTTTCGGCAGATTTTCTGTCTTGTTTGGGCAATTAATGTTACAGCTGTAGTTATTTCAAGCTTCATAACAACAACTACACTGATGGAAAATTAAAGCTCCCCCTTACGCATGACAGAGATGGCACAGCACTAATTTACCCATCAAACAAAGGACTAGGAAGTCCAAACCTTCTCTCAAAATGCATGCGGTTCTCGGCACTGAAAGCATACAACATGCTGAGCAAAGACACGATTCATTTGCCATACATTCTTCTCCAAATTGAGGTTAAAACTTGGTATCTGCATGTAACCCCTGTTCTCAACTCTCCCAAATTAACAGCCTTATTTTCATTGTGTTTGCAAGTAAAGAAGCTGCATTATAGAAATCAGTTACTGTGATAGTTTACATCTCTGATCTGTAAAATTGTAACTTCAGGTGACTTCTGATGATAGGAAACAGATTTCTATTTAAAAAAAAAAAAAAATTAAATTGAAAAAGCTAAAAATTAAAATAAGAAAACTTACTTTCTGCAAACAAGTCAGGTCAGAATCTCTATGAAAAATTTTATCCATGGGGACCCTGCTGTTGAAAGAAAAACAAATAGTAGTGCTGTACAAAGCAGACATGTCTTTATTGAAACATCAATAACAAACATGCACAAATTTGAAACTGGCTATTCTTTATACTATAAGTAGACACATACCTATGGCAGAATCTGTATTTTTCAATTATCCATCTCGTTTTTTCAAATACTAATTCCCACTGTGGTTCTTCCAACATCTGCTGTACTTCAAATTTGTAGGGCAGGCCTGTAATCAAAAGAACGTGATTATTCAGTGTCTCTGGTACACTCAAGCTTTTTTTTTTTGCCTTTTTTTTTTTTTTCTTTTCTTTTCCTCCATTTTCTTTTTTAGTTTTAGGTGCAATCTCTTCCTTCCCCATAACTGTTCATGATGCATTACTGACTGCAGAAGCTTGCAGTCCTGTTACCTGCCAATGTTAAGGAGGTCAAAATAAAAGCATAATGTATTTTTGATTCCAAATTTAATTTTGGTGGGAGCAGGGAACAAACCTGTTCTCCTCCCTCCCCTCACCAATGCCTCATGCCATAAGGCAGCACACAGAATCTACAGCATAGGAGAAAAATGGGGGAAATTAATTGAGCTACACACCTAGTACACCTAGTAGTACCTACTACTACACCTTAGTACCACTTTTGTAGTCTCTAAGATCTACGTGGTTATTAAGTGAAGAAAAAAGGTTTTGTTTTTCCACATATGAACTGGCTGACTATTGTTCTAGATTTCAGAGGAATTTTGCTCCCAAAGGAAGAAATTATTGTGGTTTATTGGAGGTGGGGGAAGTATTCTAAAAGGAACACTGGAAAATTACTTGCAGAACACAACTCAGTTACCCAAAATCAGGGAGAAAGAAAGAGACTGTGTATTTCAGTAAATCATTACCAAAAAACCCAGCAACAACCATCTCGCTGCGCACCCCCCACCCCAAAAAAGCCTTTTCAAGATCGTAAGAATTGAATGAGACGAAACACATGCTTTCCAACTGTTCCGCAGCATAAGTGAAGAGAAAGCAATAAATACAATTTGCTATTTGAACACATCTCAAATGTTGAGTGTTCGGTGCAGAATGTGTTTCCAAGAGTAAGAATTAATCTATAGAAATATTTATGGCTCATGAAATACTAATTTTTGTTCATTTGCACAGCACTATAGCACTACTGCCAGGGTAGAACTTTCCCAAAGAGCTAGAGGAGCTACCATTTGGTAAAAGACTGATTTCAGGAGATAAGCATGAATAAGAAGTCCTCTCAGACAGAAAATGTACGTGACCAAAAAAACCCCTCAACTTCTAAGGGCAGATAAAGTTTCTAAGTATTTTAACTCCACACCACAAGGGTGGGATGGATGGGAAATGAGGACAAAACTACGGTACTATCAGCATGGTAAACAGGAACTGTCGCACAGATGTGGCCACTGCTTCACTTCCCCCAGGACTGCAAAGCAAGTCTGCAGGCAGATGGTCTGCCTTGCTTACTTCCACAGGAAAAAACAGAGGGGGAACGGTCGGGTCACGTGGCCGCTGCTGTTGCCTTGCCGAGGAAACTGGAAACCTCAGTCTGGATGCAAAAAAATCAGGACTTGAACAGGGGGAGGGAGGAGGAGAAAGAATAGGCAGCAACCATAACCATACACTGTTATCACGGGAATTTTCCTCAAATTAATGCCAGGGAATGAGCAGAAGATGTGATCATCATGTGAAATACCATACATTTTATATGAGATCTTCTTAACTATTCAAGAAAGGAAACTTCCCAATTTCATGCAATGCCAGTTACAAGTTTAATCCAGAATCTGCTCTCTTTGGCTGGGATTTGTGCCAGCACAGAATTTCATCCTTCCTGTCTGGTCTTTTCCCGGACAGCTGGCAAGTTTGATCCGTTGACCTTCCGAATGCTAAGTTACTCAAATAAGGATTTGTGGCTGCTACAGCAGCCAATTCTTTGCTATTAGACTGCTGTCTCCTGGATCAGAGGATCTGTTCTGTAACGCAGCAAAGTTTAAATAATACATGCGAAGCAGTTTCTCAGCTATTCATATGGATATTGTATGTAAATAACAGTGACCCTTCTCCCAAGCCTTTAATTTCTTTCATGGACTGTGGGAAATACCAACACAGAAAAACCATCTTCTAGCTATTTATACCTATATATTCTTGTCATGACAGCATGGACTATTTGCAGGATTACACTTTAAGTGAAATTCACGGCTTTGTACAGCACAAGTTACCAACACAAATAAATACCTATTTCTCAAGTTCAAGAGCAGACAACATTTTTCCCCTTAGTATCCAAAAGGAAAAGAAAAATTAAGACAATGGATAAAATATCAGTACTTACGGTAGGAACCATCAGAACTGATCTCATCGCTAATTACTAGACAAGTAATTTGAGAATACGGAAGAGGATTATTTCGGTTGTAAGGACTTATAATCATTCCAATGAACATGGCACCACCCCTGGAGAAATAACTCTAAAAAAAAAAACCAAACACACACACAAAAAAAAGCCACATACAGGAAATACAACCTTTTTCACAACAGTGTTCTGAAATAAACTCTACTTTTTCAATGTCAATGTATGAAAAAACCGATTTTAAGATGCATTAGAGCAATAATTTGCCTTAACATTGTAAATACCAGGGAGGCATTAGAGTTGTTGGGGCTTTTTTGCTATTTAATGTACAGACCAGCAAGTACCTGGTATTTAGCTTGAGTGTCAATATCCCGTATTGAGGGGTTGGGGTCAAAGGCAGGGTGGGAATGGTACCACCCAATAACACTGTATCCTCTGGCAGCCAGCGTTTCCGAGGCCTGCGTCTGAGACACGGGATCCATCTCGCACTGCAGTCCTGTACTGAGGCTGTTGCATGGCTCTGCTGCACAAACCTGTTAAAAAAAGTCTCCAGATGGATAAATGCAAGAAGTTTCCATCAGGTAAATAAAGTTTAAAGAAATTTAAGAGTCATATACCAGGTCTTCCTCGTGACAGTTGACAGGCCGACCCTTGAACATAAGCATAACTAACATTTCAAGACTACAGTAATTAACTTCAACTCAAATATATTTAAGTAGTTGCCCTTCAGAAATAACATTTATATCTATTCAAATTATATATGCTTGTATATTTTAGAGAAAATGTGAAAAGACAAACACTTACTTCTACAATTTTATCAGCTTCAGAGTATCTTCCACCTAGCAGCCCTATTACTTCTGCCATAGACACATGAGAGTGCTAAAAGGATATTAAACAATTATTAAAGTCCAAGTCATATAATGTCTCCTCATTTCAATCCGCACACGACAGAACATATTGGCTTCACAGCTACAAGTCAGTAACTTCTCAATGACATTTAGCAGGAAAACTTAGGACAGCAAAAGATTCTCAAACAGTCAGTGTTTCAATTTAAAGCAAACAGAAAAGGTTACGTTTGCTTATGACATACACATGCATGTGTATAGTGCACTTGTCAGACACTTCCATGCAGGAAGCAGTGCCAGCTTCAACCCCTGAAGCCTGCACAGTGCTGAACAACTGCACCAGTTCTGGTACAACCTGTTGTTATTAAAACCACACGCTGCTTTACAAACACAAAATTAATTCCCAGACTAGCAGAAAATGAACCCCAAAGATTTCAGAACAGCAGTCTATTTTCCTATTATTCTGTTCTTTTCTATTTTAGAAAGTAGCTTTAAGCAAATTCTATTTAACATATGACAGAGAGGAGTAAGTAGTAACGCTCTTAGCGTACAACCATTTACCTTCTAGAAAAACTGAGCACAATATAAAAGTAACATTCATCTTTAGGGGCTTTATTTAAAACTAGATTCTCACATCTAGGTCTGAATAGAAAAAAGTAACATAAGTACTGGATTTCTCAATCTGCTTATGTTGCTCATCAGAAAAAGAAAACCCCAAACCAAAAACCCACTACATCTACATCATAGCTTTATGAAAGATAAAACTTAATCCTCACCAAATCCATTATTAAAAGTGCTTCGGAAGATACTTTCACCTGAAAAGGTTCCTGAAATGATAAATGTGATAGTGAGCATAAGAAAAGTAATGTAAGTAATAAAGCGTTCTTGATTATTCACTCAAAGGTACATACCTGTTTTTCTTCGGTGAATAAACAGCATGGTATCAGCTGAAAGGGATCAAAGGAACTATAAAATGAAAGAAAATGTCTCTAAAGATGTAGGACAGTCAGGAAACTTTTCAAGTTTCCCACTGTCTCCTTGGCAGAGGAGGAATAACCTTGCTTTCTTTACTGGACTTTCTCACACCACACCAGGATAACTTCCGCCAAACACAGAAACTTCACTACGCACACTTGTGACTAAATACAAAAAAAATATTTGAAAAGTGTATGCGCCATTTCAGGTCATAATACATATTAATGATTTGCAGTGTTCTAGCTGGACACTACCCACGACATTTGTTTCATTTCTAGAAGATCTATGTTTGACCACGATGTACATCAAATAATACCTTTTTATTTGTCTTGAACCTTTAGAAGATTTTGCAGGTTTCAGTTTTTCTTCCTCTCTTCTTCTTGCTAATTCTTCAGCAGATAGATGCTAAAAAAAAAAAATCTGCTTTAACATTTTAAGTACTCTTTCAGTAGTGATTCCAAAACCAGCCCAGCATAAAATTCATATCATCAGCATCCTCTTGATACGCTATCAATTTGCGTGTTACAGAACTACTCAAGACAGAGGGCAATAGCCATAGCAGAATCATGCAGCGTCAAAGTCACGACAACCAGAGATCTAGTCCACAAAACAACTGACGAGAGAATTCTTCCATTCCCCAGGTCAATCCAATGCAGTAACATCACAGCCCGTATCACAAACCATGGATGAATGCAAGTGCAGTAACTGAGGAGAAAATCTGCCGTTACAACCCGAGGCCAGAATTTATCATGACACCTCTTTAGGGATGAAAGTTTCCAAACTTTATTTCCATCCAAATACATGTTTTGCAGAAAGTGTTAGAATTATTAACCACAGCTACTCAAAAACAGGTATGGCATTATAATGTAATGGAAGTAATTGTTACAGTTATTTATTACTGAAGGTTGTAAATTTAAGTGGTTTTCTATAGAAGAATAGAATGTTTGCAGTTCCTCACTTTTTCTATAATTTGAAATTGTAGGAGTGGACATACTCAAGTGGACATTCTGTTTCCAACACTCCATTAAATATTTAAACTTGTAGGATTTTTTTTTTTTTCTAAGCACTTCATAAACCACAGTGTTTCTGAGGGTATTACCAGCAACAGCATTGATATTAGGAACTCATATCACCTGCATTATAAGCACAAAGAAAGGACTTTAAAAAATATATAAAAAATTAAATCTTGTTCTCCTCTCTCCTACTGTTAGCTTTAGGAAGGCAGTCAACTGAAAACAAAGGGTCATGAAATCTCCTACCAGACAAGGCAAAGAGCTTTACAGGCGTAAACCAGCATAGGGCTGTGCACGCTCACAACATGAACACCTTCGTAAACACCACAGTACAGCTGTATTTATCAGCAGCATAAAGATCTAACAGCTGCTACATTATTTTCAAATTATTGCTTCCACAAAGAGAGGTTAAGCACCTACTACACAACTGTTCCCCTTGTATATTTGATGCAACACCACCTGCTAGCAATTAGCAAGAATTAATTCTGTAAGGAAAGTTTAAAACACAGAAGGGTTACCTCAAACGTCTGTCCTTCCAAATCCCTTGCATCACACCAGTTTCCCCAAGGATCACGCACTCGCCGTCGTCTTGTACGCTGCAGCAAGTAAATCAACATGAGTCAAGGATCTTACCCCTGAAAAGACTGAATTTACTTCATTTAATCAGCCGTAAGAACATCATCAAAAAGGTTACTGCCAATGAATGTTACTAATGCTATGACACATTTCCAGGAAAGAACCCTGAGGTTCTGTGGCTCACAGTCTGTTGTGAAATACCATCAGTGATGTTTTCAGTTTTTAAGGCTGTAAAGCATAACACCTGGCTGATGCTCCATGGATCATCAACATCTGACAGCAACAGCACATTATTATCCAGCTCTCAATTACAGCTCAGACAATACAAAAAGCTATAAAACCTGTATGTTTACATCTAGTGTATGCTACAGTTCTGTATATTTCAATTTATTTTTTTTTAGAAGGATGGATTTAGTTTTCCTCTCACCAACTGATTTATTTTGCAATGAAGTACTTAAAAATGCTACATTAAATGTGAATATGAAAATTAAATCTGGCAAGCCTTGGTAATTCGTGTAGTTATAAATGAGTTACTGCTAATTGTGTGCATAAGGCTCTCAGTACATCATACCATATACCTAGTATGCTTAACAGTTAAAATGCAAGCAACTTAATCACACGCTACCAACACATTCCACTGCTTTCTGTCTAATAAATTGTGGGGAGGTGACTGGAACACAATCGCAGTGAAGTACCTGTAGACAAATGGAATGTAAGACAGCAGAAGTTAGGACAGACACCTGTCAGAAAGCAGAACTTGTAGTTAGACCGACACTCAAATGACAGGGCATTCTAATGAAACCAACTTCGCAAACTGAACAAGCAAAGAAATTTCCTGAGACGCCCTAGCTTGAAAAGGAAGATTGAAAAGACCCTCTCCACACCGAACGCTTTTTGCTGCCCTCACCTCCCTCACCAAAACGTACCATGGATTGCAAGCGCTGAGCGAGCTGGTATGCTTCCACTGTGTCTTTACCTTCTTTGGACCGTGTTTTATCAGCTGGTTGGGGTCGGTTATACACAGCCTGTTCTACAGGATACATAAGAGAGATACACTGTACTTCAGTAAAGTACAAAGCCACTTATTACTGGTACAGAGCCAAGAACGACAGAGATAAGCAGTAAGGACAAGTGCTGTCAAGAAAAAAGCAACAACTGAAAAACTCACAGTGAAAAGACATCTCTTGATGGTCCTATTACTGACTGATTATGTAGCCCTCTCCAAATGCCACAGCAGTTTTAAGACAGGAAAACCTTCTTCCTTCTTGTTAATTTATTTCAGAATAAACATATCTGCAGGCCATTCCTCCTTTCCTGGGTGACTGTCATTCAACATTGGGCCAAACTCAATCCAGAGACTCTAAACCAACATTAAGTTATAGGTGTATATGCACTTTTAACGTGTCACCTGATTTTAACATTTGAATCTTGTAAAAACTAGCCCTGAGGATGAAGACAATGGGTTTTATTTAGAAAACAGCTATAATTCAGTATGGGAAAAGAAACAATAACATGAATTCTATCTTACACAGAGGGAGGGCAGAATTTCAGATACAGCAGGTTATCGGGGGAAAAAAAAGAAAAAAAAACCAACACAGGACAGACAGAAAAGCACAAAACAAAAATCCACCTCACCAGTTGGCGTTCAGTAAACATAAGGGGGGGTAGGGGGGATGGAGAAGAAAAAGGACAAAAAAAAAAGTCTGTTGTGTAAAACCAAAAATCTACAACACTGTAAGCAGGTTACAAACTCCTCTAGATTTTCAAAAGTCATGAGCAACAACCTGCTCAGAAGATCCTTCCCAGTAAAGATTAACGTGCATCCTCCTGTGGGAGAGGTATACCCTAACATTAAGTAGTCCTTCAACATTAATACCAAAATAGGCTACAGCCATGTAAGTTGGAACATGACTGTACAAAATACAGTCCAAAGATTCTCATCTATAGAACTTAAATGTAACAGCAGTTACTGTTTAAGGCATTAAGAGTACAGAGAAATTGGAAGATCATCCGCACGGATGCTTGATTCCAATTAAGTGCAGTCACCCACCCTTCAATGAAGCGAACTTGGGACTTTTTTTTTTTAAAACCACATCTACTAACCTTAATGTTTAGCCTTCACATATTCAATAAATTCAATAAAATTCAAATATTCAATAAAAAAACTTGACAGTCAACAATAGATGTGTTCAGCAGACACTAATTAGAATTTAAATTCTGAATTGATTCCCATAAAAATATCTTTACCACAGCCAAAGTTAATCGCTCCTATTAATTCCAAGTATGTGTGGATCCGTCCAATGCAGTTAACATCACCACAGTTCTTGAGGCCTGGACGTACTGAAGTCTTATTCAGGTATTTGGGTTTATATCTCTCCCTAAAATGAAGGATAGCACACTGTCAAATAGTAAAACAAACCATGGGGAAGGAAGGTATTTTGTGACTTAGGCTGAGGTTAAGACAAGCCACTGAAGTGTTTTTTCCCCTCAATGCACACACTACAATGCTACGCAGGGCGATCACAGCAAAAATATAAATTTCACAAAACACATAAAATTTAATTTAGGGTTATTCATACACACTCATACTTACACAGAGTGAAACTTATGTTCCATGCGTTAAAACAAACTCTTCTAACCCAACTGGTGCCAGCAAGCAATGCATTACTCAGAAGCACTATGATACTGTTAAACTGATACAAGAACGTCTGCATTAGATTAAATAGCTCGTATAATCATAGGCTTCCTCAGTGTAATAAATAAGCCTGTTTTCACTCTCTATGCACTTACTACTTGCTTTTAAACTGATACTGAATCGTGTCAGTTCAATACTTCTCTGGTATGGAACTGCAGTTAGAATAAGCTGTCAATATACAAGACAGCTGAACGAGAACAGAGTTAAACTCAGCAATTCTCCTTAAAAGCAAACTATCCAACACAGCAAGCACGCAAATCAAAACTGTTAACAGAACAAACTGCATACTGAGCCTGCTACCACAAATCACTAAGGTTCCTTAAACTTATATTCCACGTCCACAGAATCAAATACTCAAGTGCACAAGCACCACTCCAAACTGATTCTTAATTTGAAGTATTTTTTTAGTCGACATCATTCACTCTAGCACTATTTTTCTAGCCACCTTCTGTAAAGGCAGTACTACTATGCTACAGACCTCATTACGGAATTAATTTTATCAGTTATTTTGAGGAACCATTTATTAAAATCATATACGCATTCTTACATATAGCATGACAAAAATTGGAAGAGAATAAAATAACCAAAAAGGATGCAGCTTGTTCTGACATAGGACACTCATTTTCATAATGCTTCAAAGTATTTTCATTGCTTAGCTTCCAGAATGCCAGAAAAAAAACCTGGGAAGACTCAAAAGAAGCATTAACAATCAGTGCTATTCACTGGCAGTCATTATAATGCTACAATAAAATCAATTTTACTTTTTTCAGAAGTAAGCTACTAAGTAGTGTTTTATCTACAACAGAGCAGGACACAAGTCATCTTAAACACTTATTTCAGTAAATGAAATTAATGGATCTTACCACTGATCCAAAATATAATTCCTAATTTTCAAGTAACGCTCTGGTGTTTTGGCCTGGCGCCCCTCAAAAAATTCAGGAATAGCTTGCTTTTCTTCTTCCAGAATGATGCTTCTGTCAACCTCCACTTCTTGATCAGGTGGCTTAAGCTCCTCTGCTTCTTCTTGATGATCTTCATCCACTTGAGGGGTAGAAGGAAAAAGCAGTCCATTATCAGCCAGGTGTCTCTGTTCCTCACTAAACTCCTGATCAGTTACTTGTCTAGTTCCATGAGATGTTACTAGTCTGCCTTGTTCAGCTTTCTCAATAAAATTATTGTATTGCTGGTAGTCTAAGTTCACAGTTTTATCACCGTTCAGGTGCTGAGAACAAGTTGCTGCAACACCTGGAAATACTAACGCATCCACTGTATCTTGCTTGGTATGTTGAGGATCTTCTTTAGATAAAGGAACTGTAGAACCGTGTCCACTAGATGAAAAACCATATTCCGTTCCTTTCGTTTCTTCAACTGGACTTTTTGAAATAACAGGTAATTCAGATTTTCCAGTTTCTTGCTGGAGGGTAGGAGAAAGCAGTTCATCCACGTCATCAGTTATGTCTACTTCTTCATCATCTGACAGCTTTTCAATTTTCACTGCATTCAGATTGGGGTCTGCACGGCCTCTCAAGTTTCCAGATGACCACGCTTCTACCCTTATCCCATCTTCAAGGGGAAGAGTACTACCACACTGACTCTGCTCTTCTTTTTCAGAATCACCATTTTTTGCCTTAGGATAATGAAAAAAACAGTTTTAGGAGGGAAAAACAAAACAATTCCCTCTGCCTCCCAAACAGTTAGAACTATTTTATTTGAACAGCAGGTATTCTGAAGTGTTTCTTCCTCATCTTAGCCTTTTAATCCATTGCAACTGATTTTTACACAGCATTATAGGCATACTTCTAGCCCAAGTGTAAATTAATTATGTTTGGTTTTTCTGAACGGAAATACAAGTCAGACAGTAGCAATTTCTTCTTAAATGTCTCCAAAGTTTCAAATGAGGCTAAAGCTAAAACTATAACACACACCTGAAACAGCTGTATAGTGGAAAACAAGATTTTCAGACTAACAACCAACAGTATAAGAGCCTACAGTTCTACTACATTTGTTGTTTAGTTATACCAGCAAAAAAACCCACTGAAATCATTCTAGGAATTTGAAATCAGATCTGACTTCATATTTAAATCTGCAAGTAAGCATATTCCACTTTTCTGAATATGGGAATAAAGTACACACTTTAACAGCAGTATCCTGAAAAGGCAGATTAAAATCAAGCTACATGTACAACAACATACTGGTCAAACAGCCTTTTTTGAAACTAGAGAGATACTCTGTTTACCTTGTTCTTAAAATACTGCCGAGCATAGCTCTTTACTTGTAGAACAGTACGACTTCCAATCAACTTGGCAATTTTCGTCCATCGGCGGCCAAATTTCACCTAGCACAACAAAGCACGTTTAAGTTACCCAAACTCTAACATTCCACACATTACACTTTATGTGCCAAAAGAGTTTAAAAGCTCAATTATTCATTACAAATGCACAAACAGAACAGCAAACCCATGGTAAAGAACCTCGCTACTAATATTCTACCAAGAAGAAAATCGCATCCAACAGTCAGTTATTGCTATTCTTCTTCACTAGAGGATCTTTTTCACCCAACTCAGGCACACTGTAATTTATGCCGCCTACTAACCCAAGGAATCCTACTGGAAAGAATTCGCACCTGGTGAAGCAAACCCTATTACATTCAGCACTGTACAACCATATAATCTCTGAAGACCTTACAACGGTAGTTAAAGGATTTCACTTTATTAGCTAATCTGCATTAAGCACACACAATATTTCCTGTAGTTAACTACAGCATTATGACTGTACAATTCATAAAGCTCTATATTTGAGACATTTTGTGATCTCAAATTGTAATCAGCCTCACGTGAACAACATCTGTTAAAGAAAGCCAATTTAGGGGATTCATTAATATGAATCTGATTTATCATTATACTCTTAGTAGCTGGCAATTATTTTTTAACACATTAGAAGTACAAAAGCAGATAAATAACATGCTTATTTATATTAATGATTATTTTGTTGTTTAAGATAAACTAATGACTTCTATTCAAAATATTACATATATAAACAAACTTACCAGTCCTTGTTCAAATAATTCTTTTTCTTCTGATGTCCACTTTAATGAGTAGCTAGCTGATTTTGTAGGTGATCGCACCCTAGCCAAACAGGAAACAGAAGTTAATGCTTTCTTAAAAATATATATTCTCAAATCCCAGTAACTGAAGGCAACTTCTGACAGGAAGACTACTCCCCATCTTCTGTAAAACTCAAGGTATTGTTTTAAACATGAACGCAGCTGATAAATAAAGGATCAAGAATCATATCAGCTTCTCTACCACAAAAGAAAATTCAAGGCAACACACCAGTCATCAGTAACTAACAGTACAGAAATACATAGAAGCAGCAAACAGAAAAGCTGAGGCAAGAAAGCCAATTAGAACTAACAAGGGTTTTCTCATAAGGATAACTGCACTACAACAAAACAAACTAGTTTACTACAGGCCCATTATTACACATGACAGTATTTCTTTGCATTGAAAGGTCTCTTAAATAATTTTGTACAGCCAAACAAAAGGAACTAAGGAACTGTAACTTTTTTTTTTTTTTTTTTTTTTACAATAGTTTCTGGAAACTTAACAAAAATCATATGCCACACTTAAAAACGCAACACAATCATTAAAATGTACATACATGACTTTTCCAGTTTTCTTATGCGGGCTGCAAATAAAAAACAAAGTGAAAACAGAAATTACTAATTGTGATGCCATTGCATATCTCAGCAAATAAATTTTAGAAGGACTTCTCATTTCTTCTGATCTAACAGATTTTTTTCCAGAACAGAGCTTACCTCTTCATAGATCTTTTCTCCACTTCCTTTTGATTGAGCCATATTTTTTCAGAAAGTGATTTATTAGATAAATAATACCTGAAATAGTTACTGAGTAAGTTTTCAAAGCATCAGAGTACATATTTGTACAGGTGAGAATTCTAATAATCATACAAATTATACTGGGTCATAATTATTCAGCTGTAGAAGCAAGTACCGTGCTACTTTCAAAACCAAAATACACACAATTTCACACACTTTTACTAGTTTAAATGCATAAGTGACATTTGACTTCTGAACCTCACGCTTACTTTACTTGCAGCAAACTAGGTATCCTGCTTCTGCAGCATAATTTTTCTTTTTTGACTTAGAAAACATGCGAAAATAATTTTCATCATAGATACCTTAACTATTTTCAAATTAAGCCTCAATAATTCATTCTATTAGGAAAACTTTAATTGCTTTATTTTCTTGTTCCTCTATTACTGTATATTACTACACTCAATTACAAAAAAGAACATGAAAATAAATTAGCCTGTGGACTACTATTGCTATAACTTACCTAGTCTGTTGAGGTCAACTTATGCCAGAAATGCTACTAGTGGCAATTTAAGCCAGCATTACTTAAAAAAAACACAAAAAGAAAAAAGCAGCAGCTGTTCCTTCCCGTTTTCATCTTGCATGCTGCCAGAAATATGAACTTAGACAAAAATTGGAGAGTAAGCGAATCTCAGTGAAGAACAATTCAGCAAAAAGAACTAGCTATATTTAGCCAGATCAGCTGTTTGATCAGGTTCACTACGAAACCACACAAACAGCTGCATCAGCACAATGGATAAGCGGCCAAAGTAGGGATGAATACTGCTATTTTTGGTGCCAGTGTCAGCTTAAATCTGTCAAGCTTTAGAGTAATTTTCTGAACAATCAGAAGCACCAGAGGAAGCTGCAGGTAGCCAGATGATTAATTCAGGGGTCCTCCCTAACTTCCGCAAACTACCTACAAAATGACAGTGCTTCAGTCACCTTAACAAGAAAAGATTTGTCCAGTTCCTTTGGAAAACAGAAAGATTTCTATTGCTCTAAGCATACAAGGAAATGAGCAAAAGGATACTCTTCTTCCAGCAACATTTTCTCAATGACAGCCCTGTTTTCTTCGCTAATGCTGCTGTCCAATGTCCATGGCTATAAACAATACAAATATGTTTTAATATTTTAGTACTGTCACACTGTTACTTGAGTATCAAGTATCAATATACGATAGCTTCTACAAGGAAGCAAAAAGCACTGGTTAAAAACCTGCAAGAACACGTAAACGGAGAGAAAAGAATGGAGAAAACAGAAGCTCTGATAACTTTGCTAGAAGTACCATTCATTTAAAAAAATACTTACGAGGCTGTTATCAGTTCTCCAAGATGAATCAAGATAGTGATCCTGCAGCAAGCTTGAAGTTGTGTTTTCACAGTCTCTGAAAAAAGATTCCAGTGTTCAAAGCAATGCAAACATATTCAAACAAAATGAATGCTGTCAGAGTGAAAATGATGTGCAGTAATTAATAAAAACTTTAACAGATGACAGAATTAGATACTAAAATTAAAATAATACATTGCAGACTATTATATAATGTCACACACTCTTAAAATACTCCTTTAGACTTAAGAGAAATCCTCCTCAGTAAGTCATCTTTCTTTAGTAATCTCAGTAGCAACTCTTCACCTATCTCATTGCAGACTGTACAAGATACCAGTGAAGCCCTGAATAGTAAAAATTCTCATCCAGAATGACTGAGAGCAGGAGGGATTATGTAAAATATACACAAATGAAAGAAGCCAGAGTTTTATGGACAATTAAAAACCCTTTATTTTTTAATATTAAGAGTGTCATTGAGTTGTGTTACCTCCACTTAACATTTCTACATCTTTCTCCCAGTAAGGTAAAAACACCCCCTTATAAAGAAAAAACTGTTTTCCTCCCAAGGAAAGCTCATACTTACACCAGGCTTAATAGAATTCTATCATACAGGATTGTTAATATGCGTATTATCCAGATTGTGCTTGATATTTTCTGTAAAGAACTACTTACTACTTTTAGAAATCTGTCACTCATTGACATAATTGATCAATTTTCTCCTATTTTAATGCAGCATAAAGTCTCCTTAGCAATTAACATAATTTTTTTGATCATTCTTTGTTTTCAGAACATTCAGACTTTTCTAAAGACTAATTAGCCCTTTATCTCTTGCAATACTACTAAAATTAAATTCACCTACTATTCAGAACTGCTTTGTGCCAGCAGCGCAAACATCACTTTGTAGGTAAGGATAAATTACAGCCAGAAACCAATATAGCTGCTACTTCTTTTGGAGTGTATCAAGAAATGGGTGAGATCAACAATCCCCTTTGCCCAGCATTCTGTCTCCAACAGTGGCAACAGCAGACGCTACTCTAGGACAGCACACGAGTCCAGCTACTGACACAATCCTCTCATACTCTACCAGCACCTGCAACTGCTAGATTTGCAGTGTTAGAATTGCTGCTCATTCACTTCAGTGCCTGTTTACACATCCCTTACCTGTCAATTTATCGAATCGTTTTTCTGAGCCTCCCTACGTTCAGTTTTCTGAACTCATCTGCCTCCCCAAGCTCACTACCTGTTAGGGCGCAACACAGCACTCTGTATTGTGAAGGACAGCCCAGAGTGTCCCTGGTTCACGTCCCGTCGGATCAGATGACAGCAGTCCTGCACTCACCTCACTTCAATGACTTCACAGGCCCCGCTCCCGGGGCCCTGCCCGATGATGCTCAACATCGCCGCTTCCCCCTCCCCCAGGCCCTCAATGAGACTCCAAGGTCTCTCCTCTCCCCTGAGGCGCCCGGCGGCGAGAAGCACTGGCGGCGGCCGGGACCCCGGACGAGCTCGGCCCTGCCGGGACAGCCCCCTCAGCAAGCGGCAGCGCGGGGGCGGCACCGCGCGGGGCTCCAGGGACGCTTCCCTCCCCCTCGCCGCCCCCTCACGCAAAACCCTGCCCGCCGGAGAGAGGGGACGCGCTCCCCGGGGCGGCAGGGCTGCCAGCCCGCAGCACGGCCCTCACTCACCCTGAGGCCGCCTCTCCAGGCACAGCCGCCGGGTCCCCTTCGATATCCACCTCCAGCTCCTCCGCCGCCATGACACCGGCCCCGCCGATCTCGCGAGACGAGGCGGGAGAGGGGCGGGGCGGTGCTGACTGGGCATGCGCGGAGCCTGGCGCGTGCGTAGCAGCCCTCAGTGAAGCTGCGCCCTGAGGAGAAACCGGGGCGGAGGCGGAGAGATGGCGCTGGGGTAGGCGGGGCGCGCAGGGGGCAGCTGAGGGCGAGCCGGGCGCTGAGGGACGGCTTCCAGGATGTGAGCGGGGGGGAGAGGGGTGATCTCAGGCAAGGGTGGGAGAGCGCGGGTGCTGAGGGGAACCGTTAGCGTGAGGGGGAAGAGCGGGCCGCGACAGAGGGAGGCTGGAGCCCGCCCAGGCCGCGCGCCCCGGTGGTTGCTGCTCCTCGGGCTGCCCCGCTCGCTGTGGAGAGGGAGCGCCCGGAGGGGGAGGTCGTGCCTCGGGGCCGTGGGGCGGGTGGAAACCCGCCTGGCTATTCGCCTTTCCTCGCTTGCGGCTGCCGAAGCGTGCTGGGGGAGTGCCCAGGACGAGCCCGGGCCCGTAGAAGCGTGATGCGCTGGCCGAAGAGGGACGCTTATTTCTGTGCATCGTGCTGCAGGTGTCGGGTTTGCTGGTCTCTCGCTGTGTACTTGCAAGCATGAGGTCATGGCTTTTCGTTCACCTAGAAGATGACGACAGCAGGGTGTTGTGCAGGTTGTGTTGTAACATGGCTATAAAAATCACGGGTGTATTCCCAAGCGTTCTTAAATTTGTGTTTAATTTCACAAGAAGTATTTGATGGTTCATGGGGGCTGGGCTTCTTAATTTATACTGAAGGGAAGCGGGAAGAACCTTGAGGGTTGGTTATCATGATGTAGAAAGTGACCACAGAGAACCTTCCATCGACTTAAGAAAGTGTTTATGTTTTAAGAGATGACAGTACAAATATTCTGAACCAATAAACTCTGTTGCAACCTTTTTATTCTGAACATTTCATCTTTGTGCTGGAATTAATTTGAAAGTGAAATTAATAAACACCAAATATTATTGTTTTCATAATAGCTACTTAAAAATGCAAAATCAAGGCAAATGGTGTCATGAAAGATAGAAAGAAAAATAATTGTTAGAGTCTCGGGATCTGTCGATGCCACGTCATAGGGTATAATATAACAATGTCTAGAGGGTCCAGCCCAGAACTGGATGTCAGTGTAGCACATAATAGTGTCCTGAAAACAAAGGTCGTGGTGTTAGCGAAGTTTCAGGCACACACTACTCTCGTTGGTTTACACCAAGCCTTTTGATAGGATTTATTAGCATGGGGAGTGGGTCCAGTAAATCCAGAGCAGAGCAACCCCATGCTAGTAAATTTGCGGGGAGATGCCTTCCGATTTCCAGTTAGCTCAGAGAGCAATACTGTAATCAGCATAAACCAAGCTAATACTGCACTACCCTCAGGAGAGCCAATGCTGTTCAGCTGTTTGCTACCCTGCTTCTCTCCTTTGTTCAGTTATAGCTGTGGCATAAGTTGGATCAGCTCACACGTACAACCTAGAGCGGGCAGGCATGGCTGGACTGGAAGGGAGGGCAGATCAGTCTCTTTTGGCAGAGCTCTGCAGCTAGGTCTGCCTAAGCTAAACAAAACTAGTGTTATCTACTCCAGCATCTCCATGCTCTGTATCCTTGATGTCTCCTTAGTGATAACAGATGGCTTTTAAAAAATGTGATTTTACCAAACAATGTTTAACTAAGCTCTCCATACAGGCTAATATTCACAGATGTATGAAAAGTTATTTTCTAGCTTTTTTTTTTTTTTTTCCCCTCAAGTCTTGATTTACACTAGAGGAAGTCATACACAATGTGTTTAAGACTGGTGCTTTTTGAATAGGTTCCAAGTATGAGATTTGTGAGAGAAGCAAAAGACTAATCAGCAGTGTCTTTAAGATCCTTTTTTTTTTTGGATTGCTAACTTAATTTTGCCTTTCCTAACATAATGCTCAATCATACTGGGCAATGACACTATCCAAATTACTTTAAAAGAAAATTTGCATTTAAATTTAGAAGTTTTTGCTTTTTATCTTAATTTTGTTATTAACATTTTCTTTTTCAAAAGTGTTACAATTTGAGCCTGATTTTCTGTTTTATTAAATTCTGCTACTTGCAATGGAGTCTTTTTGAGACTATTAGCAGCTAGTAAATTTGCTTTTTCTCCTTGTGACCAGTTTACAAGGGAATTTGCAGCATTAAAATGACCAGCCTTGCATGCACAATGCAGTGGCGTATCCTTGTTGCTGTCTAAGGCATTAATGGCTGCCCCGTAGCTCAGCAATAGGTTTATCAAGTCACTGTGTCCATGTTCTGCTGCAATATGCAGTGCGGTCTTTCTCCAAATGTTTCTGTCATCAATATTTTTATTTTTCCCTGATGTCAGAAGAACTTTTACAATCTCTGTGTTTCCTTTGATGGCTGCACAGTGCATTGGAGTACATCCATCCATGTCCTTAGCTCCAAATCTTCCTTTTTTAGCTAACAGAACTTCCACGATACTGAGATGTCCTCTTGCAGCTGCAGCGTGCAGGGGAGTCTTTTTCTCCTTGTCTTGTGCGTTGGGGTCAGCGTTAGCGTTCAGAAGCATCTCTACCATGGTTTTGTCTCCCCTTTCAGCAGCAAAATGTAAAGGCGATTTTGACTGCTTATCCTTAACATTAGCATTGGCATTGTGGTTCAGCAGCTGTTGGGCAACATCAACGTTACCTCTTTGGCTTGCAATATGCAGGGGAGTAACAAACTCTTTAGTGACAGCATTAATTTTGGCCCCAGCATTAACTAAAAGGCCAACTAATGGTTCTTTATTATGAAATGCAGCAACATGGAGCGGGGTTTCATTGGCTTGGTTCATAAGGTTACTTTCCATCCCTTTGCGCAGAAGCAGATTTGCGATGGAAGCAGCCCCAGCTTGAACTGCCAAGTGCAAAGCTGTGTCTGAAGCAGGAGTCTTTATGCTGAAGTTTGCTCCCTTTTCAATTAGAACTTCTGCTGATTCTGCTTTGCCTCTTTCACATGCCAGGAGTAAAGGAGTGTACTGCATTTCATTGTATGCATTTATATCTGTACCTCTATCAATTAAAGCTGCTACAATTCCATGCAGATTTTTCTGTACAGCTCTAAAAAGAGCTGACTCCATTATGTCAGATGACAAGTCTTTAGAATATTCTAGTAGTATTTTGAAGATCGATGGGTGGTTACTGTGGAAAGCTCTTTTGGCCAGGTTGGAATCAACACTGGCTCCTGCTTCTAGTAGTACTTTCACAGTATTTTCAGCCCCCTGAGAAACAGCGTAACTGAGAGCAGTCTGACCTCTTTCATCCTTTCCATCAACAGAGGCACCAGCCTTTAAAAGCATTTTTGCCAGACTGCTCTCATCTTTAAGAGCTGCCATGTGCAAAAAGTTGTGCTGGTTCCTGTAGTTTCTTGCCTCTTTTTTCAGGAGCATCTTCAATATGTGACTGTGGTGATTCTGTGCAGCCAAATGAAGTGGTGTCTTGCCTTCTGTATCCAAACTGTACATATAAGCACCACATCGGAGAAGCACTTTTACTGCATCACCGTGGCCTTTCTCAGCAGCTGTGTGCAGTGGTGTTCTTCCTTTCTTGTCCTTCACATCTATCTTTGCACCTTTGCTGATCAAATATTCCATTATTGCTAAATGTCCGTTAGCAGCTGCAACATGCAGAAGAGTTTCACTTGAAGAGTTTAGTGCACTGATATCATTATCTTTCAATGTTTTCTCTAACTCAGAAAGATAGCGTTTAGCAGCTGCATCAAAGATGCCAACATCAGCATGATCTTTTGTAGGTTTTGCTGTCCTTGAAAGTTGAGGGTTTTTTCCTTTCTTCTTAATAGCCCCTTCTTGCTTTTTTCTTCTAGGACTGTCTTTTTTTCCCTGATGCCATTCACTGCTATTTTCAAACCAAACCTTATCTTTTTCGAGTAAATATCCTACCAATTGTCTTCTAGCATCTCCGATGCTTTCATTTACTTCACTGACATATTTTCTCATCTTGCTATAAAGTTTTGGCTCCACTTGCTTTAAACATGGATAAAAAAAGAGCCTGCAGGCTCGTTCACCTTGAGAAATTAGTATGTCTAATACTCGAGAGTTCTTTTCTGTTCGTGTCCTGTAGAAACTCATGACCATCTTTTTGTCTGGGGTAAAAATACCATTGTCTATCAGCCAGTTCAGAAGATGGTCTGGGTCGTTTATGCCTTCTACTAGCTCTTCTTTTTTGGTTATTAGGACTTCAATTGCATATGGATTTGTAAACAGGCTAGTTGAATGCATGATCATGTTGCTAATGAAAAAGTGAATTGAGCTATTGTTTGATGTTTGAAGTTAAATATGAAACAGCAAAGCAGGATCACATCATTTCACACGTTCTTTTCACAGAACTATGATCCAACAACGATTGTAGTTCAGTGATAAATCTTTAAAGAATGAGAAAGAAGTCAAAACTCCCTCACCTTTGGTTTTCTAGTTGTGAGAAGTCCTTTGATCTTCTCTGTTCTTCCTTAGCAACAACAGAAGTTTAATAACAAAACAAAAATCTGTGATAAATAAAGATACTCCACTTGGAAGACTTCTTCCAGATTTTTTATGCATAAGTAGAGAGAAAAAAATGCTTTTGTGAATCTGATATTTGAATAGAAGGTATTTTTCGAGTTCCTCTGGCCAAGCTGTGTTTTTGTAGGTGCCTAAATGACCAGTCTATTAAACATGACAAAAGAAAATCCACAGCATGGTTACTGTTGCCATGATTACATACCTTGTATGATCTTAAATGAAAGAGTACACATTGCCAGCTATGTAGGTGAAAGCCCTATAATGTAATGAAATACAAACATAAAGACCTAGATAAAAATAAACTGTATAAGCAGCTAGTTATAAAAAGTGATCCAGCCTTCCTAATATGATTTACAAGTTCAGTCTATGAGGTATGTTTAACTTAAAGGCTATTTAGCTTGTCATTCCTGCTGTAACCTGGAGTCTGTCTGGAACTTAATTCTTTTACGTGAGGTGGACCAAGGCATTTGATTCAGTATGCAACATCTAAATTATAATTAAATAGAGCTTCAAATCTGTGAATATGTATAGTCTTCGATATGGGTGTAGGACCTTTGAATCTAGTTGTAATTAATTTAATTTATTGGTGTTAAAATTCCTTATGGAGAGAAGGAAATAAAATAATAATCGTCTACACATTTTGAAACCAATCGAGAGAGAAATTGAGATTACAGAGTTCTGTAAGAGCTAGAAGTAAAATGAGCTGAAAAGCTGAAAGTTTGACTTTATTTAAGCAAATGGAAAAATTTGCCATCTGTTTCCTAGTTCAGTGCCCTTTCTGTAGGGTTCTGCTGCCTTTGTGTGTATTTTCTTTAATAGTATGTACAATGTGACTGATAAGATTTTTAATTTTTTTGTGTTGACATTAGTTTTATAAGTAAGATCGCAAAGCTTATTCTATTAAAAGGTTTATTGAAGAAATAGCTGGGGAAAGTAAGACTTTTAATATATATATTTTGAAAGCCAGCCAGTTACCGATTCAGCAAATTTGACAGCCAATTTAGGAGCCCAATAATTCCTCTGAAATGCAAAGAAGGGCACTACACCAAGAATAGCAAAACCTTTGTCATTTAGTTAATGATTGTTAACACATAACATGGAAAACTATGGTTTATTGTAGGGAGTCAGGAGGTCTGAATTGTGTTCCCATATCTGCTAATAACTCCATTTGTGATCTGCAAATTATTTAGTCTTCACATTTGACTTAACAAAGTAATAAATATCTATCCCTGTCTGGAGTAAAGTAATAGTCCTTATTTAAAGTTTGGTGAAATGGGATCTTTATGTCATTATTATTGTTCCCATGCAACATAGAGATAGCAATACTTGATTACCTTCACAGAAAAGTTTTAAGTTCTGGCAATGGAAAATGTTACGTGAGTGCAGAGCAGTGTCATTAATATAGACAGCACAAGAATTTTTGGAACTCCTGAAAAATTTAAAAACAGAAATTGGGTTATTCTTTAAGAGTCTATTACTATGGCAGTAATTTTCTAGTGTTCTGAACACAGAAATTTTACTAGTAAACAGTTCAAATGAAAGGATGCAGTACTCCTAACTGGCCTTGAGGAGGAACATTTGAACAATATTTGCAGGCAGCATCTCTTTCAGAGCCACTGTGAGACTTTATTTTGGGAAAATAATATGCAGCAAATTACTTGTTACTAGATGCAATTCACAGTCTTCAGAATATAATTATGCATTTTAAAAAAAAATTCTTCATTATAAGTATGTGACTTATGAGGACATTCTGTCTTAAAACAAGAATCATTTGAAAAGAAAATTTTGGAAGCTTGTTGTATGGATTCATTTTTAGAAAATATGTTTTAACAGACTTTGTTTTTTAATTAGTATTTTAACTACTGTTAGAATTAAGCCTTTTCCAACAATGACTTCACAAAAAGATTAAAAACCTAAACAGTTGAGAAGAGAATCAGAATTGGCTATTTGATACATGCTTTTTGTTTATATCTCTTTAACTTATTAACTCTATCTATTTGCCATATAAATGTTTTAGAGAAGTGAAAGTGCATGAGACCACAAATGCGTGGGATCACCAGGAACCTCTCAATTAAAAATAAGAATGGCAAAATTTAATATTGCTAAAGATCTGAGAAAAGAAATAAGTTGGAGAGAGGAAGTAGCAAATCTTTGGCCTTCTTTGTTATCTTTTACATTTATTTGTTGTCTGGGGGCATAAGGGGTTTTTTTTTTTTTTTTTTTCTAAATATTTCACAGGCCACTTTTATTTCTGCTGGCATCTTTAGCTCCACGTATCCAAAGACTGTTCCTTATTAGGTTATTTTGAAAAGAAAATGATGGGGTTTGCTTCTGTCTCCTTTGTCAGATAGCATTTAAGGATCTTTGTGTTCAGCAGTATGGGTATATGGCAGAGATATATAGCAAAATCAGTGTATATGCTTTATTGAGGAATTTTATGTTTTATTCTAGAAGATTGTAGTAAAAAATTCTGATTGGTACTAGTGCAGGGGGTGTCATCAGAGAAATGTCACGCTGTAGGTGTACTGTTTGTATTTTAATTCAGTATGTTGTGAAGAAGCCTGTAGTGAGTCGTTGTCATGACATAGAAATACTGAAAATCTTCACATAGACCACTTAAGCTCTAATATCATTGTTAAATGCAGAAGTAAGGCTCTGTGTACATGTAAGGTTACCTTAATTCAGATAGATCTATGTACACTCAGCACTGACTTTGTGGGAGGCTGAAAACAACCTGGTGGTGATACTGTTGATAGGAAAATCTCTGTTTTGGTCTCTCCTGAGTAAGTGTCCGTATAGGGATCATCTGCTTACTGTTTTAACGTAGGCGTAGCTGGTCTGAGAATGGAGGCTTGAGCCAGTTATTTCTGACGTGCAATCTCAGTTTTTGCTACTAACTTGTGTCCTTGGGCAAATCACTTAATCTCTGTGCCCTGTTTACACAAGCATTTAAAAAGGAAATTTTTTTCTACCTCACAGACATGTCCTAAGTGTTTATTAATGTTGGTGCAGTGCTTTGAAGTTATAGTGCTTTGAAGTTTTTGTCCTTTGAAGTATTGTTTTCTGACTTCTCAAAGACGAGCATTTATTTCTTAAATTAACACGTGCCTGTGTTTTCTGGCTTATTTTATGTTGCTATGTCATCACCAAATATACATTTAATTTTCTCTGTTTAATTTCTGAACGATGAAAGCAACCTGAACTACACCTTGCACATGTTGAGTGAACCTGTGAGGTGACTTGGCCGTGGGAGTGAGGTACCTGTAGAGGTCACCATTTCTCCACCGACACTTTCCCACCCTGAGCCTGCAGCTGTGGTTTCTGTCTTCTGCTGAAACTGCATGGAATGCAACTGAATGACTTCCAGTAACTTCTTACATTCTCTAGGGCATTTTCTTGATAAAATTGATGGAAACCCAAACATTAATAACACGGTTTCACCCACTGTGATATTTTTATGTTTCCCAATGTGTACTTTAATTTCATTTAAGACAATTGTTTTCAGTAATGCCAACTGTTTAGTTGGAACATATCTCACTGTAGAATAACTAGTCTGTAAGAGATTATAAAGCCAACTTCATTATCTAAACATCATGAGGGATGGAGAAATAGATCAGGGTAATCAAGGCATTCTCATTAATAAACATGGCTCAGGAATAAAGCTTTGTTTTGGATAACCAGAAATCTAAGTGCGGCCTAGCTGGTTGAGGTTGAACTATATTTAGGTATAGCTAGATTGAGGAACAGCAGTGTTGGAAGTCTTCATGATGATGATTAGAGTGTACTTGACTTACTATAACACTGGAAGAGAAGCTGACGAATCAGAATGTCTGCAAGAGAGACAAAATGTAATGCTTAGTTTTGCCTAAAGATTAACTGCATTAAATTAGGGAAGTCAAAAGGAGAGCTTTGGCACAGAGTGATCTTGTTTGTGTTAGTCATATTTCTGTAGAGACTAGGCTTGGGGCCTTCCTGGTGCTGAGAAATCTCTACCCTGGTTGGTATTTAAATATGAGGAGTTCCCTAGAGTAGTGCCGTCCTCTGAGGGTACAGGCATCACAGCGGGGGCCTCCTGGAGGGAGAGGAAAGCTGATCTGTCCGGTCTCACATTTTGCATCTCAGACTAGGCTCCTATCTTATCCTCTCTGTAACTTATCTGTTGGCAGGGCATAAACACCCTTGCAGAGTCCTGTGCCTGGCCCTGTACTTGAAAGAGGTACCTTGCAGAAGACACAGCTTCCCAGCTTTGTCTGCTATTCATGGATGATTTCAAAATGCTAAGTAATAATACAACAGCTGATATAATAATTCAGGTATTTTATTCTATTTCCAATACAAGTCACAATATTATCCTGACACTACAGCACTGTTTTCTCAAGTATAAACAAATGAAGATTGTGCTACGTGCAGCACCCATACAAAGTAAAATGTTCTTTTTTCTGAAGATTAGCACATACTTTTATGAAGTTCCCAACCATTGTAAAGGGATAATGCACATCTGCAAAGTGCCACTGGTGGCTGTAAATGCTGATAGAGCAGGCTGTCTATCTGGATCGAACTGTAGAAATGATGCTTAATATACATAACTCAGGATTAGGATTGTTTTTCAGTTTACTATGTATGTATTAGTGAAGTTTAAGAAGAGTGACCAAACTACTTAGAAACAATTTTTTGCCATTCAGGTTTTTGAACAATTAGATTAAAGTATTTTTCCAAAGTTGTTCATGGAATTACTTGCCAGGTAGTTTTCTGAGAAGCTATGTAGTGGAGGTAGAAGGAAAAAATTTTGCTAATTTAGCTTCACAGATCTAAGGAAAAGCAATGTTCATGTCTCAGAACATAATAAATAAAAGTTGGTTTGCAACAGACAGAAAAAATGTTAGTCGTAGTATGATGAAATACATATTTAGTTACTCTAATTTTCATAATGTAAAGTAAAAAAAGAAATACTAAAATCTTTGTGTCTAAGTGATAAGTATTACTAGTTGTTTCTATACGTGTTCTGCAGAAGTCTTTACTGTCATAAGCTTAATTTAAATTTAAGAACTAATTTGCCTGTTTATTGACTAAACCTAGACATTAATACTGATTTTACTAATGAGGAGATACCATTTTCCGATTAATTGGCTTGAAGTTGTATCAGTGTCATGAATTTTATCTTATAATTTTGGAAGTTTGACTGTGTCCTTTCAGACCAACGCTAATAGAAAGCAGTTATGGCAAAATGCTAGCCCTCATATCATTAGCATAAAATGTAAATGATGTAAAAGTATTAAGTTACTAAATGCTGAGGCAGCTTCAAGGATCAGCAAAACCAAATGGAGAGAGGGCCAGGGTTTTTCTCCACAATGGGCAAATTTTTTTTCCATTTTAAACCAAACAAGCCCTTGTGGTTTTGAGTCAGGAACATACACTCTGTCAGTGAAATGTGACAGAAGTAAACACTTCATAGAAGTTCTTTAACTGTTGAAGACCAAGATCCTCCTTAGGCCCCTGTACTCATCAGGCTAACCTTACTGGTAGCATTACTCCCACGAGGTGAATACGGTGGTGCCACTGTATCTCCCACAGAAGCCTTTTGGCCACATCTGCTTTGTAGATGTAGAGTAATTTGTGAAAAACTATTCTGAACTTACACCAGTACACAAGCAGAATTTTGTTCTTACTGATTATAAAATGCTGTAGATATGACTAGAGACTAGTGTGACTTTGAAAGGAAATAATGTTTTGACACATCACAAACCAGTTTTAATTGCTATTAAGTTATTGCAGTTAGATGTTAAGCATCAGACATAGTACAGACATTTACCTAAACAATGTCTTGCTAATGAACACACAGACACACTTAGAAATTTTGCCCTCTCTGAGGAATCCATTTACAGTAAAATGTATATAAATTGTATTTATTGTGTCAAAAGAATTTTGAAATCCATTTATTTTAGGCCCACAGCTGGTTTTTAGATTTTTAGAAATCTAAAACTTATTTCAATTCACTGTGGAAAACAATACCAATATTCTTTTTATTCTGGTAAGAAAAATTATGTTATAAGTACTCTGTAAAAAATGCAATACGTCTTCTGAGTTAGCGATAGTAAGCTTTAGTGTCTAGTAACACCACTGGCAGCAAAAAAGATACTGTAGTCTTGTGAGTGGGAGAGCAGATAGTAGTGAATAGGGGCTCAGTTAATTCCCTCTTTGAACCTGTTAGAGGGTAATTGAAACAGTTGGGCCTGGCTGAGTCTAATTGGGCTTCCTGATAGACTGCTTGTAATACAATGGAGAAGATTTCCTGCATCTGTTGCCTTCTCCACAGCTGTCATTTCAGGCCTCTGTAAGCTTTATTTTATTTTTTTTTTTCTTCTTAATATTCTAGCTTTGTTTCTTGTTTCTTTATTTACCTTGAAATGATTCCTGTATTCCCTGCTCTCTGAGCCTGGGAAGTGGCTATATCATTGTGAGTCCATTAGGTTTTTCTTATTGCCATAGGTTTACAGAAGACTGATAATAATTAGCACCACTTAAAAAAATTCTGTGCAAGCTTATTTGTGAGCCTTGAGTGACTAGTTCCTACATTACTTCTTTGCTTCTCAGTTTTTTCGATAGCATTGCTCACTGCAGTATGGAAAAGCAAGGTAACTCAGGACTGAGAAAGATTGCTTGGCAGTGCTAGTTTAGCTTGTCTTCATTACTTTTTCTTTGTCCAGAATTTTATATTTAGAGAAGAAGTTGATTTTGGTTATTTTGTATTAAATGACTAAAATATAACATTTAAATTCTACTTGTCTTACTATTCAGATATCTATTACCAGTGCATCTTCACTATTCTGTCTAAGTCTCCCTATATATAGCACTTTCCTAGTCTTTAGACAATTCATATTACTCTAGGGGCTTGCTTATTACCACTTTTTTTTTTTTTAAATTGACATTTTTTCCTTCCTTGTTCTGGGAAAAGATGTGGAAGCATTTAATTTTTTTATCTTTTTTTTTTTTTTTCTGATTACCTTTATTATCATTTATTTGTACTCTATGCTGATCAACTAGTTAAAATCATCTTGGATTTTCACTTGCATTCAGTTTATGTTTGTTGTACATCAAAATGAAATTGAAGTTCCCTTGTATAGCAATGCTAGAAAATCGCAGTTTCTATCTTCTTAGTGTTTTAATCTGTTCACAAGTCTGTAACTTGGTGAGTACCTTTTGTTCAGTTTCACAGTATTTCTCATTGCTAGAGGGTTTTCTGACGCATATAGAGTTGATTCTTTCATGTGTTATCTCCTCTTTCCAGTTCTGACAGCTTCCCCTGTCTTCTGTTTGAATCCTCTGGCTTTGACTATTTTGGTCCCCCAGAATGTATGTGTTGTCTTCTATGTCAGGATCTGGATTCCTGCACCTCACATTAGTTCCAATTCAGCAAAGTATATAATTCTACATCTAACTATAAAGAGGTGCCTCAGTGGAGTGTAAGTTTGACTCCAGGAAACTTTAGTAGGACATTAGCACTTCCTATCTTTTTCTGAATTCTGATTTATGCTTTAGCATTATGGAATTGATTAATTGGAACACTGAATCAGGCCCTCAGCTATTCTCTTGTCTGTTTGACTCTGTGAGAAATACCCTTGTTGATTTGGATAGCTCCCTAAATCACAAAGTCCTGACAACTCCTCCAGATTCATGGTGTTTGCTTTCCTTGGCATATCCCAAAACATCCTTCTCTGTTCAGCTGCACCTGTGATATTCCAGCAACTCTCTTTGTTCCCAAGCCATTATGTCTTCCTACTCAAATTTCCATTCAAAGAGTGATTCATGCAGCAGGGGAAAGGCATGACCTAGCTGCCCCCTCAGTTTCCATCGCTTTGCAAATCATGTGCAGTCTCATCTGAACCGGAGCTTTCATTTCAGACTTCTCTATTCCCATTCCTGGAACTAATTCTTTCATTCCTTACTCCTGTAGTCTGCTGCACTGTGAGGAGAGAAATGTTTGCTGCATAAAGAGGCTTTTTTTTAAGACTAGCTCTGGTCACAAGAGCAATGAAAACACACCAGCATGGATTTTCTTTCCCCTAGGAATGCCTTTTCTCATAGCAGATGAATACGTATGGCTGTTACCTGTGCTGTAGCTACTCTGTGGACAAAGCACAAGCTTGACTCATTATACCAGCATCCTTTTTTTTTTTCTTTTTTTTTTTTTTTCTTAATAATAGCTTTCATACTCTGAATGTTTGGTTCTGATGTCCAGCTGGAGAGAATTGCACACCTCCACCAACAGTCTTTACAAGAGCTGCATGCTCTTCAGTCAATCTTTCTAATGCTTTTGATGTCTTCTATTGTCCCCTGTACTACTTTCCTCTTCATCCTTTGAATATTACTACCTTATGCATTTTTGAGTCTCCGACTTCTACCATTGTTCCTCTCTCATTAACCCACTCATTTACAACTTCGATCTCCTTTACTGTGCAGTAGAAGCATTCCCTATTTGAGAAAGTTTTTAAGGTTTGGTTTTGATGGGTTTTTTTCCCTTGCCTAAATAGCAGTTCTGGGTTTACAAGATTCTCAGGGTTAAATTGTGTTTTCTGGGACTCCTGCCAGGTGTTGTGGAAGATGCTGAAGAGGCATCTAGACCCATTGTAGTCTACCTGTTGGTATATTTTCTGCTGTTACAGTTCCTAGTGAAGCAAACTCTGGCTCAATATGTCTAGCATAATAGTACACAGAATAGTAATATGCCTACTAGGCATATTTAGAAGACCCAGATTAAGGAAAGAATAGTGGTTTTTAACAGGTACTTGCCCAGTGAATTAGCTACAACAAGCAAAGACATGAGCTAGAGAATCAACTGTCTTTTTCCTTTGTGTCACAAGTCATAGTGAAAGCTTAGTTTTAACTAAAAGTTAATACAGCATCATGAAAATAGGATCAACATGACATTAAGAAATGAAAGAAGGGATATTGTAGCTCAAGCTATATTAGTACCTTCATGTTTAATTCAGTAAAATATCACTATTTAAAATTTATCTGAAACAGCCAGAGCTTGCAATAGAATTCAGAGCAGACCTACTATAGAGTATACATGGCCATGCTTGCTAGAAATATTGGCAAATTTAGTTTAACAGTAGCAGATTACATCTCAGATTTGCATTTTCCATACTGTTTTGGTTTGGTACTGGTATTACGTTCTTTTTGAATCTTTTAAATCAAAAATTACTAAACATCTTTTGCGCTCTGTAGGCTTGCATTTTGTTAGTTTATTTTACAACAGGTTGCGTTAATGTCATCTAGATGTGACTTTCAGTTTTGCATGAATTGGCACCAAAACCACCAGGATGGTAGTTTTTTCCCCCTTCCCCTCTTTTACTCACTGGCATAATTTCCATCCAACAAAGCTTTTCAAAAATAAGGAAGGAAAAGGCCTTCCTGTACAAGCTTCCTGTGAATCCTATCCAGATATAAAAGACTTGTGTAAAAGCTTGGCAGGCAATCCTAGCATGTGCCACTTAGTGACTTCCTTATTTTACGCTATCATGCCACACACAGCAAATGAATCTGAAAATCAGAGTAATTTCCATTCATTTTCAAATAAGAAATTTTAAATGGTAAATTTCCTATCTGTGTATAACGCCCAGATTTTAAATTAAAAGTTCTGAATGCTGACAGCATTAGTCATAGGAAATCCTGTATGAACATCCAGCACTTAAGTTGGACCTTCCCCTAGATCATGCCATAGAAGGAGTTTGCAGGAAAACATTCTATTACTCTTCAATACTGCGTTGATTTTTAACCCTTTACATACCATTGCATTTGGTATGACAGTGCTTTTTTTCTAGAGCCCATTTTCCATTTTCTTGTGATCAAAATGGTATTGAAAAACTATATATTTCAATGATAAAATCTTCTGTATTTTAATAATATACTGTTAGCATTATGTATATGTATACACCCTCCCCCGTGAACACCAACAGTCTTCAGTGTATGCTATTCAGAAGAAAATTAATTTGAAGAAAAATATTGGTTTAGAATATTATATTGGATATAAGGGAAGCAAGAGCTTCTAATAGCAGGATATAGAATTTCTTTATAGTTGCATATATATGGTTAATTCTCATACCAATATATTGCATTAAATATTATATGCAGTATAAGTATTTTAAAATATTCAGTGCAAAACCCCCTTATAGTCACAGAACAGATTCAGAACAGAATGAGGGATGTCTCCCATTTTTCAGTCCTTCAACAAAATAACATTAGTTGTAATACGGTATTGTACCTTACCATTGATAAATAGGCTTTGCTGTGTGCATTTATGCTGGTTAACCCATTACCTTCCTCACCCTTCTGCCCCTACTGCTCCCAGAGGCAAACTAGCAGGTTACCACAGGCAGCAATTCACGTGCACCTTAGGCACTATGGTAGTAGTCTGTGAATGGCAGTGGGACTACCACTGTGCTGGGAGGAGGGTTTACTGGACATGAACTTCAGTGTCAGCAGTATGTTACTACCATAAAGAACAGGCTCATACCATAATGCTGAGAGGGCAAATACATTACTATTCATGTGTTAATTATCAGCTTCAAACAAACTGTATAGGTCAGTAAAAATAGAAAGCTAAAAAAGCCATCATAACTTTGTAAATTAAACCATAACATGGTCAAAGCACAAAAGTGACATATACAGCTATGTTGCACAGGATCATTTACATATTACATAGGTGAACCAACTTTGATAGTTTGTCTTTATTTAAAAGGAGCCACCCCACAAAGGACATTAAAAAAAAAAACCAAAAAAACCCAACTAGTTATCCTTTTCATTTAGTGGGAAAATCCCACACATGTTGAGTTACTGTGGAACAGCTGGCTTAAATTAAGGTTTCAGACTTAAGGAAGGAATCCCAGAGCATAAAGTATCAAATAATAGCTAAATTTAAGATTAGAATGAGGCTTGTGATGTTAGGCATGGCAAACATATATTAGGCAAATGAACTTAAATAATCATAGGTTTTTTGTAGTGCAGTGAATCATAGTACTCCAGTTTTAGATCAAAATACAGCAATGTTTAAATATAGTTTAATAAATGAATCAAAATACATTTTAATATATCTGCTCATAGGTGAGAGGCTTTAGATTATGCAAATACTGATAGATGACAATAAAAGAAATACAAAGCCATTAAAAATTCTCAGTATTTGAGAGCTCTACTTCTATTCTGACTCTTCTCATGAATTTAAAGAACCTTGCATATATTTTTGGACCTCACCATTATAGATAGTAATTTTTGGTTGTATAGGCAAAAGTGACAATTTTTACTGGCTACATGGAGAGTTTCTGTTTGTTTTCAACCTATACTTAAAAAACTTCCTTTTTTTAACTCATAGACTAATGGAGTCATAGAGTCATTTAAATCAGAGTGTGGATCTCCATGAAGTCAGTATTATTCTGAAGATCGAAACAAGAGGAAGGATTTAGGCCAAGACATAGTTCTTTGGTTTGGGGCTCTTCAGTTTTGTTTTTTAAGTCAAGACATGGACTGCCTGGAAAAAGGAGAATTAAGTTCAGTACTTCTCTGCTGCACTGTAATCTCCCTTGTGCTTCACACAATCAGCAATTATGGAAAATCATGTTTGGGACTATGAAGTAGCTCCTCATGTAAAGCTGTACATGGCATTTGAACTGAAATTTATTACTTACTGTGTGCTCTTCTCTGATGTGATATCAGCTGAACCCTGGAAACACTGAAGAATCTGGTTTTATTTTTGTATGTTAATTGCTAGGTCTTGCTTGTTCTATTTCTATACAGTTGTACAAGATAAGGAGTTGTATTTCTTCTTAATACCCTTAGATCCTGCACAGCAAACGAGCAACCTGCTTCTCCTAAAGAGGCAGGGAGAGGGTGAGATCCGTAGTAGTGTGCTTTTAGAGATTGATGGGCCTGCACTTCTGTGCTATGATAAGCAGCGTATTCCCAAAGGGGATGTTAGCTTTTTCTTCTTAGATCAGACTGTGGACGTGTCAAAACACTTAGAACTAAATTTCAGGAGAGAATACCATTAGAAAGGCTACAGAAAATCAGGCAGCACTATTCTTCAACTGAGCTGCTGGTATTCCTAATTTGCAACAGATCTGAGAATTGAGCTGTTTCTAACAGAAAAAGAGTAACTTCATACCATCTTGCCTTCCCGGAGCTCATTACTTTGTTGCTTTTGTCTCCATGCTTTGTCATTGTTACCTTTAGAGTTTGATTGGAAATGTAACTGGCTTTGCTAGTAGCAAATAAATACTATACATACCGGTTGTGAGAGCATTTTGTTAACCAAGTTGCCACATTCAACACAGAGGCATATAACCATGGAAGCAACAACAATTAACGTTAAGTTAAAATCTAAGCCATTCTTAGATTGCCACTCTGGCATTTCCTGTCCAATGAAAAACACAGAAGCAATTTCTGCACATTAGAGTGATAATACAGGGAACATAGGGGGCCAAGGAAACACTTTGAAACTAATTTTGGGTGTGGTAGTGTATTTTGTAAGTAAATTCAAAACAGACATGAAAGCCAATATCAGGAACATGTGCGAGAAATTCCATTTATAAGACTTTGAATAATAACCTCACTGCCCTCTGAAATAATTTTAAATATATATGCATAAAGTTAGTCATATAACAAAAACAGTTTCATAAGCAGGTATACCAAGGACTTACAGTTCTCGTTCAAGTTAATGGGTGCATGAAAAATGTTCACTGTGAAAGTCAAACCATGTTTTATAGGTTTGTCCATATGGGAAGTTGAGCTTGTTTAACCAAAAGTGTGAATTCAAATTAAGTTAGTAAAACTGGTGCAAAATCTGCCTGGGCATTTTTGTAGTGTAATTTAAATCGAGAAGAATGAATTTAAGAGTTCTGACTCAATCTGTGGTAATTTGAAGATTGCTGGTGAGCATTTCTTTCAGAAGATGACACATCCCTACTGCTTGTACCTGCATTTATGTTCTACCTCCCCTATTGCCCCCCAATATTTCAAGTGTTTGTAGAGCTGTATGGTTAACAGAATAAGGGAAGCAACGCAGATTAAAATAAGTATCCTGCACTATTCCAAAAAACACAACCAGCGCAAATGAGGGAGTGGAAAAGAAGAAGCAGAGGAGAAGGGAAAAGGTGGCTGCTCAGGCTGGCACCGGCGTGAAACAAATGCTTTACACACATCAAAGCTGAGCTCCCTAAGGCCAGGAGGTGGATTTGTCAGTGCTCGCCTGGCAGCAGCAGCCCTTGTAGCAGCAGTGGCCAACTGCTTAGCTACTGCAGCCCACAAACTGGCATATAAACCTAAACTGCTTTATTGCTAGTTTCTTAAAACACCACAGACAAAGCTACTCGAGGTCATGTAGCAAGACCCCAAGTTATATCAAAAAAATAAGACTGTACATACTCATGTACCCATTTCAAACAATCAGTTTTAAAGAGCTGGAGCTATGTAACTTTCTTATGAAAATAAAACTTTAGTCTGAGGCTAAGCAAATTCCTGATAAGAAAAAAGTCTCTTGGGACAAAATGTTTTGCCCTTGCTCATTTTCTTTCTTTCTTTCTGCTCTGGAAATTCTGACATTCCTGTTTCCCAACATAAGAAGACACTGTGATTTTTAAATGTTTTCTTTCCAATATTTATCAGTGGCCTGGTTTCCAAAACTGGTGTATCCAGCATCTTTGGGACTTGTGCTGCTTTTTGGTAACTCTCAATCAGTATTTTGAGAAAGAATCAAATTGGTCAACTTAGTTACTTTTGCAAAATTACACAGAAGCAAAAGCTCTCAGTAGTTGTGAAGCTTAGTCAGGGGTGCTCCTCTAAATATACTGAGCTTAGGTGGTTTTGGGAGTGCAGAAGTGGGAAATAAAATTCAGACGTTTCTAACCAAGCTAATGTATTAAAAGCACAGATAAATCTGCATAGAGAAAAGCAGCCTGCTTTTTGACAGGTCACAGCCCTGAAAACTGATGTAGTGGGAAATTAGAGTGCAGTGCTGCACTGGAAAGATACTGGTTAGAAATCTTTGCTTCAAGAAGGAACCTGGGCAAAGACCACTAAATTCTGCTTACATTCCGTCATTTGAAGAAGTAAACTTTGCTGTTAACTTTTCAAGGGTTAGCTTTGGTCAGTAAACCTGTAGCTGACTAACTGTAAACTCTTGTACTGTCAATCCTGAAGTCAGCTATACTTACTGTATAGCTTTACATAATTTTTATGTAATTTTGCATATAAAAACACTTCATTAACTGATTAGAATATATATATTTAGAAATACTTTATCTGGTTCAGTCAGGAAGCAGGGAGAACAGACAATCTGTATGATAGCAAAGCCAAACAAGAAAACTAGAGATGGCTTTTGCCTTGAGAATTAGGGTTCTTTTTCTCCCCTTCAGGTATTTGGGTCAGACACGTGGTGATTATTTAGCATGATAAAGATCGTATCTTGATTGGGGCCCTGAGACACCACTGGAGGGTTCATAGTGAGTCTTGTTTTTAATGACTTCTTGTGAGGAGTTTTGAACAGTTAACGTTTGGAGATACTTAGTGTTTGTACAGGGAAAAAAGAGTGTACATTGTGTATATGGTGCAGTAGAGTAAAACTTTGCATATGGAAATTTGTTCATCATTAACATAAGATGGATGTTTGCAGAACGTTTCTGTTTAGTAAAAGGATGTGTCTCTGGTTTCTAATCAGATAATCATTAGACCCCGGGTTCATCCTATTCTGACCAGAGGCTCCTAAGTTAAAAAAGTAGACTGCTGAGGCATGGGCACTCCCAATTAGCAATTTAGTTTACCTGAATCACTCTCTGAGGAGTTCTGCGCTTTTCTGTTAACCATAAGGAGAACCTGTGGTGCCTCCTAACCTAGATACTTTAGTTAGCTGTCAGAAATTAAACTGAATAAATTCTGAGCTATATCTTTAAAGTGTTATGGCTTCACTTAAAAAGGAGCTTTTTGTGTTCAGCTTCTCAAGGTGAAAATAAAACAACCAGAACGGACAAAGTGGGTGCAGCTCACAATTTTTAACTACTATTAAAAGTTCTAAAACTACTTTTGGACACAAATTAAAATGAACTTTTCATAGTTGCCAAGGTGCTTTGGTTTGCAGTCACACAGAGGTCAGCAACTTTGAGAATCGCATAATTTGAAATAGGTAGACTCCAATTTTGGTAGTGCTAGGCCATGCTTTTAAACCTACCAGTAATTCATTCACTGGAGATTCAAAACATCTTAAGTTAGCTTTTCAATATGAGTGCTATGTGAATGGCTTTGTGAGTTTGAATAGCAACAGTCACTGGATTATGCCTGCATTGTGCATGTTTTCATGACTTGTTATCTGAGACAAAAAAAAAGCCATGACCACTAATTCATTATTGTGAATGAGAATTCAGAAAAATAGCCATGGACACTCAGTTTTGAACCCTTAGCGTCCTCTGAAATAACTGTGGTTATTCTATTATTAAAATGATGCAGGATCTCCCTGCTCATTGTGGTGTCTATTTTAAGAATTCAGGGAAGCTGTTAAAATGAATCTTTTGGTTTTTTAGTACATTTGCACGATAGCAAATTTCATTGGAAGACTTCTGGCTACTACACCATTTAAGCAAAGGCTCCTGTTGCAGGCATCCGTGCAGCTTGTTCTAGGACTGTTTGCTTCTGAGCTCCATCTGCTGGAATTGTGTCCTGTTTCCCGTATCTTTGGTGGTGTTATGCTGCTAGGTTTCACAGGAATTGGTTTTAGTTTAAAAGAGAGTAAGAAACAATGGTCACAGTTCAGAGGAATTTCCAGCAAGTTGCTGGTCCTTTTGTTTAAGGAATGAACCTAAAGGTTGCTTGGAGAATACAAGGCTCAAAACACAAAATAATTGTGAGACTGAGGAAAAGCAGTATTAGTTCTTCCTCCACTTTTGTTTACAGAGTTAGTTTCTAGGTATTTTACAGAGATTTGGATTAATCAGGTCAATGATAACCAATCAAGTTCTGTATGAGATTTCAAAAATAGGTTACTAACTTTACTGTTTTCTTCTGAGTTAGGTTTTTGTTTTGTTTTCCCCTAATGTCTGTTGTTACTCTATTATAACTAAGAAAATTAGCAGTGCTTTCAATATTTAATTAACTTTTTAAAAAGCCATTCTTCCCCATTGTGATTGTGTTTCTAGTATTTCAGAATATTTAAGGACAGAAGGGACCGTGATGAACATCTAATTTGATTTTTGTAGTTCCATTGTTCCTTAACAAAAATGTACTGCAAAGAGTAATGTGCAAAATTGGAAAAGAGGGCCCTGCTGTGCAAAACCACTCTAAAACTGTTTAAGTAATCAGAGGCTTTCATGGTAAATTATATGATGACTTTCTACAAGTTTTCTTTGTCAGAAGCATCATTCTCTGTTCAGAGGATACATTATAATATTCATGTCAACAATAACATAGATGTGTAGAATTAGGATTGCCACCAGTACTTGGGTGCAGGCACTGGTGTTGACAGTACATGTAATTCTAAAGAACAAGCACTTGTCCAGAACAATTATCTTTGCAAAGAGCAAACCACCTACATTTTGAATTTTCCTTTTATTTAGTTGGAAGACTAGGAATACTACCTCCCTTCTCCCTGTCCCTAAGGTAATGCTAGATGTTACTAAGGTATATTCTGTTTCATAATGGGTTTGTGTATATGGTAATTTCAAATATTAATTCCTTGCTGTCCATCTGCCTGTTAGCAATATTTTGTGTTCACTTATGATGTTTGCAACTTTTTTTTTTCTGCACAGCAAACTTTGCCTGAACTGGTTTTGGTTTCTTGATGTGGGTAACTCTACGCTGTTATACCTAAGTCTTGGGAATAAGGGTAGAGAGGAAGAGATGCAGAACAGAGAAAGCACTAGGCTTGATATTAAAGATAAGGTTTTGGTTTTTTTTCAGTTCTGCCTTGTACTGCTCATGGACACAGTACACCGCACTCCGTGGTGTACTCCATAGATGCCCAAGCTTGTTCCAGCCTGAGCTGGTCCATCCACCTACACAGTCTATTCAAGTAATGCTGCCTGGGCTGATAACCCCAGAGCCTTGGTCAGGGTTATTCACTCAGGCAGAGCACTGTGCTGATCTAGCTCTATAACTTCCAATTTCACCACTGGTTCAGGGTCCACGCTCCGCCGTGCAGTGCCCATACGTGCTGTGTGATACTAGATAAATGATGTAAGTCTGCTGTACAGTAACCTGGGTGTCTGTAAGTTAGATTCTTTGCTTCCTGCAGAGTTGTGGGGATAAGATCATTAATGTGTAGGCAGCAATGTACTTCTTTGAAAGGCCTATTTACTTTTTTCAGAAAGTAATTATTATAATGGCTTTTTTAGGCTTCTGCATGGGACAAAACTGTCAGTCATTTTTCACACAAGTTTGGAAGGATATTGCCTGTATTTCTTCACAGCTTCCTATAAAATGGAAAGATAGCTAAGGCATCTCTTGGTCGCTAGACTTCATTGTTAGATGGGTATGCGCTGCCTTGGGCTGGTATTTCAAGTGCCATGTTTTGAGGTCAGTATTTTTTAGACCTACAGAGAAGAAGGCAATTCAAGGATTGGGCTCTATTAGTAACTGCTACTGTGTTCTGAGATTGAAACTGGCTGGTATGTAACTCCTTCCCACTGTAGAATAAGTTAGATCGTTACTGTTATTTGTGCAATGACAAGTACTTTGGATTTAAAATTATTCAGTGAGTAATCATGGTCAACCCTCCTTTGTAGCTCAGTTCTGTTCATGGGATGGAAGTGTGAGGGTTTTGTTGGTTTCATTACAGACCCAAATTCTAATTAATATTTCTCTGTCCCAAACATGTTGTTCTGATTAGAGGCTCTTTGCCTAGGCATTTCTGTGTAGCCTGCCCTGTTTGAAACCCTGCCTTTTTCTGACTTCACTTCCTGAATCCGTTGACAACACTCACAGCCAAACAAAATACATGTTCACAATGCTGTTATTTGCAAAATATTCCCTTGTGAGTACAGCTGGGGCAACAAAAAGAGAGTTTCTCTCTGAATCTCAAAGAGAACTGACTATTCCTTATAGAAGTAAGGCATATAACACATTAGGCAATTTTAATCTCGGCAGTTAAGTAAGTGTTAAAACTTTGCATTTCACCACATACAAATGCATGCACGTCTTTCATTACGGTTGTGCGTATTGATCACCAAGTGAGCTAGTAATATACTAAGAGTGCTGAATTTTAATCTATGCTGAAGTGAATCAGATGATAGCAACAGGCTCATAGCCCACCACACTGTTTACAAAACAGATGGAGGTGGAGGGAATATAAACTTACTTTACCCTGTTTTAGGCCTGATCCTTAAACAAGATGTGGAACCAAAGGAAGGGTTCATCTAAATCACCCCTCTCCTTGCAAAACTGCGTAACTGGCACTAAAAAACACCTTGCCTGATGGTAGGTTCCCTGACTGGACACCAGTACCTCCGAGCTGGACCAAGTCAAGTAACTCGTGTCACAGAAACCAACCCGCCAGGCGATGCCCACTTAACGAGCAGTGTTATTACTGAGTAACTTTTTTGCCTGTGCTACAGAATGTCGTACTTGAGAGAGAAAACACATAACTGCAATGCTAAATGTCTGTGTGTGCGTATTAGGATAGGGTGGAGCAGACTGTCACTCAGCTGTATTTAATTAACATAGTATTTTATATAATGTATTTATTTTTTACGTAATTAGGTGATTAAGCAAAATGCTTGCTAGTAACATCTATTCCATAACCCAGCACTGTTGAGAGTTAAACATGCACCTTTGCATGTAATTAATCTCCTTGCCCTGCTTATTTTGCTAGTTGGCACTTGCTAAATCCCTGTAAAACCACACCCAGCAGTGCTGTGTATTATCCCTCTGCTGTCTATTCCTACATATGGTCAAAATCAACTTACCTTCCGGGTTGCTGACATCAGCAAAATGTACTCTTGGCAAACTACAGTATCCTCCTAGTAACCCTTTGTTTGGTTGGTGTTATTGCAATTGTATTCCTCTGACAGCAGCAAACACCGTCTAAACAGTGCCTACCTTGACACTTGGATTATGATGTGGAAGGACATTACCATATTATATGTTAAACATTAAAACAACCCCTTATATGATAAAACACAAATAATATGGGAGTGAAAAAAAAAATAATTAGAGGAAAGATGCTTCTATGCTTCCTGTAAGGAACTGACCCACAGTAGTTGTAAGTTTCAGGGTATCATTTGATAACAGTAAAGGTGTATATATACAATTATCTAGTCATCTTGTGACCTTAAACAAGGCTGCCACTTCAATTAAAATTATGCTTATTCCTATTTTAAGGAAAAAAAGACATTTTTAAGAGTGCCTGCTCTAAAAAGTTAGCATTTGCTAATAAATTTCTAATATTTTCTGGCTGTCTTTTGAAAGCATCTATTTCCTCCTCGATGTTTGGCTTTAAACTGCAAGCAGGAAAACATCTGGTCTCCCTTCAAATATATGCTTATTAAACTAAGTGAATTAGGTACAGTGTTGAAAATCCTGGTATAATAATTGTTCCCACCCCCCAATGAGTTAAGTAGCATGTTTCCAAGGTATATATTTATATTGTCATTATACTAAACCCCAAAACTATTTTATAAAAAATACACGGGAAGTTGCCAGAGAAGTTGCTCTTCTCAGCAAGTTGCTGAAAACAAGCAACAGCACTTGCTGCTTTTCAACAAGCTGATTTTCATTTCCCACTAGGTTCAGTTTTCCCAGCTTTTCTATTGTTAAAAAGTTTAGAACTCATAACAACACCCCAAAGGGAAAAGATTTCAAGATAGGGAGAGGGATATAAAATTATTTTACTGTTGACAGCAGCATTATCATAAATATCAACAAACAAGAATCACCTCCTACCTCAGAATAAAGGTGAATTATTTCCATTTTTAAAGTCTACAGCATGTTTTGTTTTTTTAAATACAATCACTTGCCTTATCTCCTTGAGGGCTTTAATTTAATAAAAAGCATGTCAGGTCAAGTAGTCAGTTGCTCCAATTACAGAGCAGTTTCATACACTGGCTTTCTACCTCCCTACACAACCTGCTTGAAGTTAGCTGTGTACACAGGGCCACTAGAATATGGCAGGCAAGCTAGTCAGGTTACGACTGGGAACTACAACTTCAGGACAACCCAAAAAGTTGTATTACTTTGGTGATGAGGACCTAGCTTCTCCCTCTCCTCACGCATTCTCCAGGACATGCCTGTAGTTACAGAGTAAGTCTAACATAATCCCTACCCTTTAGAGTTCAGCATAAAGGGCATTTTCCCAACTCAGGTACTAGCAAAAAAAAAAAAAATGGGGGGGAAATGCATTTTAATTATTTTATTTTTCTTAAATATAATAGAACCTTCTAGAATTTTTCCAGAAACAGAAACATTAAAAAATTATACTTTATTACAAATGGTAAACTCAGAGTGCTAAAAAAAAGCCTCTTATTTACAAACAATACTGGGCAGTGCCCAAATAAACAACATAAAAATAACTTACAAAGTCATGAAGTAGTTTATTGACATTAATCAACTTTCATAAAATAAAATAAAAAAGATATGTACATACACAATTTACTTGAAGGCAGGCAGAATAGTTCTTTTTTGTTTATCAGCCTCCCACAAACCTCCCTCCCACTTTTTTTTTTCTTAAGTAATACTACATAAAGCAATCTACAGTTTCTATTGCAGTTTAACCTTTAATACTGAATGATCATCGAATGTTAGGTCCATGCAGGTCTTGGTCAATGTTAAACGAAGATCTGACATCTCATCTGAGCAGGAACAGCACTTCTCGGAGTGGTGCTGGCTGCTTCACCACTAACTCAAGCTGAAGGCTTGCCAGTCTTTCCACACATGCGCTTTGCAGAGCACAGGCAGGACTCAGCCTTTCAGCTTTTACCATTAGCTTTATGCATCTGCCACTTTTGGGTTTTTTTTTTTAGTTATACCACAATATCACAGTTCTCATTTAAGACAGTCTCTTCAAAACGTTTGCAACTGTTGTGTTAGCATTAGCTGGCACCCGCTGTTGACATGGTTCATGACCTTCTGCTTAAGCTGTGCAACCTGTTCTCTGAGCATGTTGGCAGTGGATGCCAGCTCTGAGTTCTGGGCTTTCAAAGTTTTCACTTTTTCTTCCAACCTGGCAATCCTTTCCAACTTCCTTTTCCGGCATTTGGATGCCGCAATTCTGTTTCTCATGCGTTTTCTCTCGGCTTTGATTCTCTCCTGTGATTCCATGTCAATAGGGGACAGAGGAGGAGTTTCCCCTGGCATTTCAGGTACAGTCTGAGGCTCTTCTTTCAAAGCCTGAAGCCTGGGATGCTGCACCGGCATCTGGGGGTTTATGTGATGCTGAGGCGCGTAGCCCATGTTGTTTGCGTTGTAGTTAGGTGCCGAGTTGAGCGCGTTGGGGTTGAAGTTGCTGAGATTGGCGTACACCGGCGGCTCACTGTGCAAATTCGTATTGAAACTACTGTTGCCGGCCATAGACGACACAGGTGCCATACCGCTGTTAACAGGTTGAGCGGCAGAGGTAACGCTGGGCATGGTGTTCTGGTTGTGCAGTTCCGCCAGGGCTCTCACAAAGCCTTCCGCGAACCCCTCTTGCTCGTCGGTAACATTTTTGGGGCAGAGGAACTGCGTCGGGGTCGGCGTGGTGGTTATTAACCCGTTGCTGGACTGGATGATGAGCCGCTCCAGTTCAGGCGAGGCCAGTTTCAGGAGTCCCACGTCGGGGGACGTGAGGATGTCGGCGTTCTTGTTCCTCAGGTGCGGCTTCAGGTTGCTGGATGGGTCGGACAGGTTCAGCGTCATGTTCTGCTTCAGCACTTTGGCGTTATTATATCCATACCCGCCGCTCTCCGGCGGCACGAAGCTGGCATTTAGGGCATCCTCGTAGAAAGTAGGCTCCATCTTTGCACTCATAGAACAGAGTCCGCGGAGTGGCGCCGGGAGCTGCGGCAGCGCGGAGAAGCTGCCCGGCTGCCGCTTGCGCCCCGCTCCGCGCGGCCACCCCAACCCTCCCGGCCGCGCAGGGAGGGAGGAAGGAGAAAGCAGAGCCTTACTTCTCGCCGGGGCGCGGAGGGTCCTCTGAGCGCGGGCCGAGCCCGCGGTCCCTGGCGCCGCCGCGCTGAGAATCCGCCTGGCCTGGCGGGGCGGCGCGGGGGTTTCGGCGGGGCGCCTGGCCGCCCTCCTCCTGCTGCTGCTGCTACTGCTGCCGCCGCGGGGCCGGGACGCTGCTCCGCCGCCACAAGTTGCCGCGAGTACTTTCCCCGCCTTCCTGCGCGCCCTCCCCGGCTCCGCGCTGCTGTGCTGGCCGCGACCGCGCTGTGCTTGCTCCGCTCGCCTCCACCCGGCGGCCGGAGTCGCGCTGCCGCCTGCCCCGCGCTCTGAGCCCGCTCCCGGCGTGGAGCCCTTCACTTATCAGCGACCGGGAGCCCGCTAAAAATAGCCCATGATGTCACCCTGCGGGCTCCCCATTGGCTGCCGCCGCCTCTCCCGGGGGAGGCGGGCCGCTGGCCCGGCCCGGTGCATATCAGCCGGTCGCCATGGCCACCCCGCCCCTAGAAGCTTCTCAGCGCCGGCGCGGGGCCTTGTGGGATGAGGTAATGCTGGCGGCGGCTCGGGGCATTGTGGGCTGACGTATTGTTTTTGAATATCTGGTTACCGCGTCCAGAGCGCGATCAGGGTTGGCTGCCGGCGGCGCCTCCTTAACGGCCACGTACCAACCGCCCGTCGGAGGGGCGGGGGCGCCGCTCAGCCTCCTCGCCCCGCTGCGGCCGTCACCCGCAAGCCGTCGCCTCTCCCTGTCTCTTTTCGCGTCCGTTAGTTTGTTTTTCGGCCGGTCCCTACGGCGGGCTGCAGGCGAGCCACGCTTCGCCGTGCACCGGCGGGTTTTGGCCTGTCGGGCCCCCCTCCGCCCTCNGGCTGGCGGCCGCGGAGGCCTCGCCCGCCCTCCAGCCGGGGCCGGCGGCTCTCGGGGGAGCCCCGCCGTGCGGGAAGTGCGCCCCGGCTCCCGGAGCGCCGCCAACGCCGTGCGGAGGGTGCTTAGCCCCTCCCCGCTCCTGCAGGGCTGAGGGCCCCTGGGCCATGTGGGCCGTCCCCACCGCCCAGCGCAGCGGGAACTGCGTGATGCGGTTTCGTCCGATACCGCCTGATCGCTGTGGAGGTGCAGGCAAGGGCACGGCTTGGTCATTACAGCGATCGGGGATGTCGATTCCCGGTCTCAAAAACGTGCCAGGTTAACAGAGGGGCAAATAAAACCTGACAGGAAAAAGCCTGGTTCAGATGGGTTTCTCGAAACTCGTCCTCCAAGGGGAGGGGACTGCGACGGCCTAATTTTAGAAAGAGCTCACTAATATTACTGTGGAAGTACAGGTTAGTCGGGAGGGAAAATAAAGGCTGGAGTTGAAGGATCCCAGTCGAGGAGAGAAGGGTATGTTGACATGTTCACCTCAGAGCAACACGGGTGATCCCTGGTTCGCCGTAACTGCTCTGTGCTGAACGTGGCGTGCATCGGTATAGTACGTATCCCTAATAAAAGGGTGTGCCCTCCTGCTAGGATTCATGTTTCCTACCTTCCCCCTCCTCATCTCGCCCCACACACACCCTTCACTGGGAGGTGTGAATTCGTGAATGCTGACAGGCAGCTACCTCTGGAGTAAAGTGCAGCAGCTATTTAAGGACAAGCGGTGACAATGCGGGGTAGGACAGGGCCTGAAGGGGTATACTGTTGTATCATTTTGCCAGCGGTGTAACAAGTGCTCCTTACGCTTGCAACACAAAGCTGTTATCTGCTGTTGTAGGGTGGTCCAGCTTTTTATGTCAATGAAGAACTTAGTCTGTCAGGTTCAATCACTTTTTATGATATGTGAAGCTCACAAACTTATGCCTAGGTTTGAAAATGCACTTTCAAATTCTCCGGTGCTATTTTTTCCTAGACATAATGACATAATTACCAGTTACAGTATAGGAAGCAACAATGAAGCAAACAGAAATGCAAGCAGCTGTGAAAGAAAAGTGAAGGTCTAGCTCCCCTGTTTGAAGTTGTTGATTTTTTTTTTTCTTCCCTGTTCCTCCTTGGTGTTCCCACCAGACTTCAGCCACTATATTCATTTCACTACATGGTCGGCACTGGTGTTACTTTATATGATAACTGGAATTATGCAAAGAGTGACTTCTTTGTACATTTGTGTGAACAGTCTGTGGCACAAAATACAAAGTTTTGGCTGGGAAGTAGGGGCTCACTGTGTGCTGTTAGTATACACACAACTTTCACGTAGGCAGCATATGTCTGTGTTGCAGGTAACTCACATTACTCAGCTGCTGCTGTACCTTCAGCTGCAAATAGTTTTGCCAAACAGCAGTAAGTTACTGCATATGCATAAGAAAATCTCTGAAATTCATTAATGCAGTGAATGCTAGAAGCAGTTGTTTAACTCCTTTTTGATCTTTGCGTACAAGATAAATAGAGGCCAGTGACTGACTCTTCTGGCACACGAACCAAGGGGCATCAAAACTGGCAGGTTCAGAATAAACCAGAGAAATGTCTTCACGGAATTGTAGTTAAGCTGTGGAACTCCTTGGCAAGAGCGCTGGGTGGACCGAAGGATTTTAAAGTGATTAGACAAAAACACAGAAGAGAAATCACTTAAGGGCTATCAAAGGCAGTGCATCTCTGGCTCTGGAAGTCCCAAAGCTGCAAATGGCTTGTGCCTGGGAGAGCATCCTGAGGCAAAACCGCTGTGTGCGTGCCCTGGTTTTGTGGATACCTCTCCAGGTATCCGCTCTTGGCTCCTGTCGGAGATAGGGTATCTAGTCAGACCTGATGTGGCGGTCCTTGCTGCATTAGAACTCCCCCGAGATAGTCCATAAATGATCTGTCTCTGTTGTGTCAGCTTGCAGTTTTGATGTTTATAAAGGGCTTGTCTATGCAAGGAAGAAATTCTGGAGAAAAGACATGAATTTTAAGTAGTTTGCTGTGTGGAGGTTTTTACTGTGAAATTAGAATTAGTTTATAATTAAGCTAAAAGGTTTTTTTCTGGTTTCTGTTACATAGGCATGCAAATAATTTGCTTTAATCAGTTTTCTGTATAGACAAATAATGCTAATTAAGTTTGTTCTGATTAATTGTTGACATATTTCATTTTTTAGAGCTTTGCTGTTTTGTTTTATCTTTTGGGTTTTTTTTCTGCATGTTTCTTTTGTCCTAGAAAGCCAAGTTCAGACTGTAAGGTACATGGTCAGTGTAGCTTTAACCACTCTATTTTTATAGTCTGTCCAGTTCAGCCACACTGATACCAATGCAAGTTTTGTATTAGCTTCAGCGAGTATTGGATCAGGCTGGAGGGATTCATTTAAAGTAATTTAACTTTTTTTTTTTTTTTTTTTTTAAATCCTCCACCCATTTCAGTTTTCTACTTCCTTCCTTTTACAGAGGTGGAGTTTCAGGACTAGACATTCCAGTTTGCTGGAAACGTGTTGCTACTGAGGCCTTGTAGGTATGGGGGACACCCATCAGTCCACTCATTATGTTAATTGCTACTCACTTAGAAGGTATTTGGTCGAGGCTGGCAGTAGACAGTCAAGCTGGTCATAAAGGTTGTGCATAGCAGGAGAGCTCTGAAATCAAAGACAAGTGCTCTTTGCTGCTCTGAGGGGATTTTCTACCTAATTTGGGACCCACTGATGAGCAGGCACTTACGGAGGTCTCAGCTTAGATTTCAGCCAAGTGCCCCAAGTCCACCACCTGAGACTCGCCCAGTGCTGCAGATCAGAAGTGGGTCCTGTGAATAGAGAGGCGATGATCCTTCGTGGCCATGAGCCAAGGAGCTGGGAATTTTGGTGACTGTGCCCTGATTTCTTAAACAGCTATTACATTAGGGCTTTTTTCCCCCCTTTCCTGATGTCCTTAAGTAAGTATTCCTTTAGTAGTATGAAAGAACATTTACTGACCCATTTATAAACCATAGCCATTTACATGTCTCAATAAAATTGGAAATGAACTATGTGTTGCTGTGAGAGGCAAATGCTTTGAGCAGCAGTAATGCAGATTTTGATTTATAAAGTTCTTTAATCAATCAATACAAGACTGACTGAGGCAATCAGATAATCTGAATAATTAAATGGCTTTTCAGGGACAAATTAAAATTTCTTATATATACCACATCCATCTAAATCATATTTGGTGTCCAGGAACAAGTGGGTTCATTGTTTTGTTTCACTCCTGTATCACAAATGTTTTTGCCTTATTTCTAGACCATTTTAAAAAGAAAAAAAAAAAAAAGACAGTTTCTGCTCTTTTATATTGGAAACAGTACATACAGAAAGAAAATGCTTGTTTCCATACAGTTTTTCTTTAAACTTAGATGTATTACACCATCTTTCTTTTTCCCCTCATCAGACATGTTTCCACAGTATTTTTGTCATAGATAATTTTTTTACTTCATGCTTTTGAATGTGATATCCTGCTTCACCTCCGCATGAAGTGAATAAGACTAAGAATTACTTCTCATACTGCTTTTCATTTGCTTAAGGAATTACTATAGAACAGGTTTCCCCAACTGAAGAAGGCAAGAGTTTGAAGAGTCAGAAGGAACAAGTTTTTTTTTTTTTACTTACTACATCAGAATATAGTAGGAGCAGCTGGGAGTGAGAGGGCACAAGGAACAGAGTTTCCTTAGGCTAAATGGAAGTAAAATAATTCACAGGTGCTCCTGCTCCCAGTTCCTCCCCAGTTCCTCAAGGTGTGTTTTCTCGTAGTTAATTCAAGTCCACCTTAGTCTGCAGCGCAGCAGAGGTGTGGCAAAGAGGTGCCACCTCATCCAGCCTCAGCTTCCATGGCCTCTCCTTTTGCTCTTTGCTCCCAGTAGAGCTCATGTGGCCAGGTAGAGGTCCAGGAACTGAGTCTGGCTGAAATAAATAAAAAAAAAAATATTTGAGGATACAAGGGAGGGATGGAAATGCATAGGCTGGGGGAAGAGTGGAACTCAGAGCTTGAAGTAAAGGACCCTGGAACCAGATCTGTACAACAAGAGTCTTCAGTTTGCACATGGAAACTGTTCCTCAGAACTATAGGCACTTGTAAATGAATATCATGTCCATCTCCTCCACCCTCAATTAGTCATCGCATAACCAAGCTATACGCGTTGAGTCCTTTTCATCTTTCTTCTTGTCAAGCCCTTTAGCCTGTCCCCCTCACCTACTCATCCCACCAATCATTTTAATTAATCTCTGAATTTCTTTGAAACTACTAGTTTGTGGAATGGAGGAAAATGAATAGGTTAGAGAGGCAAGATTGAGAATGATGGAGGTGGGGCAAAGTTAGGAGACTTTGCAAGACCTGTTGGGTTACCTCTGGGGCAGGACAGCAACACTGACTGTAAACACAGGGAAAGACTGCAGAAGTAAGGGAGGAACCACTAAAAACGTTTTTCATTTTCTTAAGAATGCTGTCTAAGCAATTCAAACCCTGGTTGTTGATGTGCAGCAACATATGAATGAAAAATTTGATATGATTGTATCTAAAGTAGATAGGATGATGTCCTCTTTACTCGATCGTTACCTATACCAGATTTCTCACTGTTATTTTTCCCATTCCCAGCTAGCTTTCTAGAGGATTTCAGTGGTCACTGCAAGTGCTCAGAAATATATTTTCAAATAAGTAATGAAGTATATATTTTTTTATTCAAACAACCGTATGCATTGTATAATTTTTGATCAAAAAAAAATGACCAAATAGAAGTTAACTACATTGTCTGAGACATAAGTCTGAAAGGAACCCTGGGGCCTTGCTCCCCATGCTTTTTAGGATGTTACAAATCTAAATGTCACACCATTAATGTCTCTGTGTTCATTATTTCTATACCATAGCATAGCCAGTGCTCCGAGAAATGGAAAGTCAGGCAAAGTTCCCATCCTGTGGAGCTTACAGTCGAAAGAATCCTCTACACACGAAGAAGGCTGACAGAGTAGCAGCTGATCCGCAGTGGGAGCCCAAAGAGTGAAGGTAAGCAGTAGAAGAGGCACTGGAGGACATGTGGCATATGGGAAGCAGACGGCTGTGCTCAGCATCGTGAGCTGGCAGCATAAAAAAATTTACCGTACAAATACAAGCATACTAATGCTGAGTGGTGGGGAGGCAGATGAACACTTGAACAAAAAAGATATTTACTATGTGTGAGGACGAAGATCCTGCTGGAAGTGTGTGTTTGTTCAGATATAACTTAAGGCGCAGTTTCACTGTGGAGAACTAAAGTTAGTTTTCTGGCATTTTGATGTTTCAATAAACACATATTAAAGTAAGTAGTGGCAACAAAAGGTATTGATTTATGGTTGCCAATTGTGACTGAAAGCCTCAGAATAACTGGATTTAACCGTTCAGAGCCCTTAGTAAAATAGCTCAGTTTTGATTAGGGTCTCAGAATGGATACAAAATGCTTGGATTTTTAATTAATAAACAATCTGGCATCCTGTCAAAGTTGATACCTCACTCTGTCTTAGCAGCTGTTGGAACAGTAGGCTCCTGGCAACCTGGGATAAAGCAGTGCTTGCAACAGGAGAAGGAAAGGAAGCTAGTCTGTGTGAGACCAAAAATGCCTAGAGTAAAGCGCTGTCGACCTTAGGGATTTCCAGTGAGCCATCAAGCTTCCCTTCTCTATGCTGTGAGTTCAGGCGTGGACATGGACAGTGAGCTTCTGTTACTGAATGTCACCAGTGGCTGGTGGCTGACAGATGTCAGGACACCTGTCTGAATTCGAGTAATGTTTCTGACAGTGCTAGCACTGAACAGAGAAAGCATTGAATAGTGAAAGTAGGTCCTGCAGGTTGCTCCTTCCCAGGGATTATAGTGGTGGAGCCTGTGGGGAAGTTTACAGAGTGCCTGCTCATGGAACGCAAATGGAAACATTCACTCTGGATGACAGTCATTTGTGTTGGAATCATGGTGTGGGAGCATTTAGGGTTGCCAAACGGCCTAGGAAGGCATCATAGGGAGGAAAGGGCACAGCCTGGGTAGGACAATACCTGAAAGCACAAGCAGAGTTAAAGACTTCAGTTTTGGAGAAGATGCTACTAAACTGCTACTCTTCCTCAGTCCCATCTGATTAATAATAAACAACCTGATCTCTGATCACAGCTGACCGCGTAGCTGCTCGCCACTGGTCTGGGCAACCCTGTCCCCTCACGGGATGGGAATCTCCTGGTCTTGTCCGCAACTGCCCCTTAGGACTTCCATAGGAGAAGAATCAGGATACTTGAAACCCTCAAAATTGCTGTTCTTTCCTTTTTTTCTTCAGTAAAATTTGTATGCAGTTGCCGACACTGCAGTGTCTATATATTCTGTATGTTCTATATGTTTCAGAAGGCAGCACAGATGGAAAATTTGGTCCAGAATCAGTATTGATCCTTACTTGAGATCTTGCATTTTACAATGTGTTCAGGAGCACTGTTCACGTATGTGCTAGAGGAAGTACCGCATGAATAGCTGGCAGTGCATTTGGCAGATGCGTTGGTCAGCTCACAGGACTGTTTACTTAGTCTGTTGAGAACATGTGAAACATATAAAAAGCCATAACATTTGAATAAATTAGAAACAAGTTCATGAGATAAAGGAAAGTTTTTAAGATAAAAGGACAATAATAAAGCAAAAGCCTAAGGGCTGCTATGGTTGCTAATTGAAATTCTCTTTTTTTTTTTTTTTTTTTAAGGGAGCACAACTAGAAAGACATACCAAAAATGGCTGCATGGTGTTTAGAGATCTGGGTACCAGCTGCAGCATGCACGTATTTGCAGAGGCTTCTGTTCAGCTAAGAATGGGCTGTGGACTCAAGTAAGTCCTGAGAGAGGTTAAGCACGCATGTTGTAAGAGCTAATGGTACAACATAGCCTTGTTCTATATAAGCATGTTTTGTGCTGATGTTTTCCAGTTACTGCGTTCTTACAGTCAGTGTAGGAAAAGGTGTGTGGCTGGCAAAACTACAAGCCTGGACAAAGCAGTTCTGGGTGTGGATGCTCACAGCCTATTGCCAGGTGCTTCAAATAGGCATTTATGTCAAAGATCTGAGGTCAACTCAATGATAGCCAATTTCAGCCCTCGATGATTACATAAATATTAATAAGAACAGTGGTATATTTCACATTTATGTTATTGGTCTGCAAAGTATTTACCTAACCCTGTAGCAGTAGTGGTGGGGAATATATGTCCCTTCAAGACAACCAAGAGAATTTACAAAGTAAAGCAAAAATTTGTTCACCTCTTTAATGTAACCTTCTGAGTTTAATGAGCAGTAATCTTATTTTCTGTATACCAGTAGAGAAAAACAGGAAAGCAGAATAAACTCAAATGGGATAGAACTGGAGTCTTCCCCAGATTTGCCTCCCTTAATCACTGTTTGTATTCTGTGGCTTGGTTTCTCTGACTGTAAAATGGGCATAATGAGACTGAAGTTCTAGTAAAGCATGCAGATCTGTGGGGAATAAATGCTGTACAAATGGTATGAACTATTTTTTATTTAAAAATACGCATTAAGGAAAAAGGTATCAAAAAGGAATGGAATTTCATCTGGAAGAAGATCTAGTATTAACTTATTGGTATAAGTTAATTTGTTACTGGCCCCATTTGCTTTTAGGATATCAACCATTGACATTTTTATTGGTTCATCAGCCTTGTAATGCATTTTGAATCTGACCCAGGGCTGTGTAGAGCATATACTGGCACCTAGATTTATGCCATTTTCACACTCTGACATTTTGACCAAGTATCTTCCAGTTGCTATGGGACATGCTTTTTTTGGAGGGGTTTTGTTGGGGGGTTTTTTTGGTGTTTTTTTCTTTACATTTAGAGTCTCTGCTGCGAGAGGCTCTGACAATGATTTGGAGTTGTTAATGTCAAAAATGCTGCGTAGGAGGAAGTATATTACATGTCAGCTTCCCAGAAGGGGGAAGCTGAGGCACAGCAATCAGCACCTCTTCAGAATCACACAGATAGTTTCTTTGAAGAAAAAGCCTTGATACTTAGCCCAAAACTTTGACCGGAAGGTAATCACGTGAAACACCGGAACTCTTCTGCATTATAGACCTCTTGGGGAAGAGGATGAGTGCAACGACCGCTCCCTCCTCTCAGGGGTGTGTATTGCTGGTCCTGGGGAGGTGAAGCTTCCAGCCCCCTTGGACACTTCCACCCAATAAATCTGTACCTAAGCTTTCTTGCCTGTTTTCACAAGTATGTTATGTTTTAAAATGCTATACATACAGCAAGCATTTTTAAAGAAAACTAAGGAGCGCTTTTTAGCAGATGTAAATCAGCCCAATTTACAATGTCGTTTGTTCCCCAAGTGCTTTCGCCTGCACTGCTGACAAAAGAGGCAGTCCTGCCCTCTTCCTGCTCCCACGCTGTCCCCTCCCTTGCGCTGACACAGCCGTGAGGTGAAGTGTGTTGGGAAATACATCCCGTTCAAGTCTATCCCAGCAAAAAACCTGAATGGCTGGGGAGAGAGGCATTTGCTTCTTTTCAGGGTCTCACCAGCATATCCCGGATTAAAGTCCTTGTGGAACCATCGTGTTAATGCAATTCACTGGTGTCCCTGAAAGCTGGGAGCTTCGCTAGTTTGTCCCAACAGCTTCTAGCTGAAACAGAAGAGCTTGCGCTGCGAGCTTGCGCTGCAGCTGGAAACTCAATCAAGGGAGTTTCAAAACATTTCATTCATCCGTGGTCCTCAGTTGATTCTTAATACACCTTTACTACAGTTGGTAGTGCTTCATAAGCCTTGTCAACTGTGCAGTCAGACAAAGGCTCCTCTCAAAACTTTGTGTTGTGTAAATAAACCTTGTGCCTAGCAGGGTGTCACTGAGTTAATGTAAAGCCTAAAAAGGGGAGGGCGTGGGAGCAGCATGCCAGTGTTAACATTCTGTTTTCTGCACAGGATTGCAACAGGATTGCAACAGCCCAGCCTATCTGAGCGGCTGCACGTACCGTAAACATGTCTCTGCACTTGAATTTGATATGGGTGGTGATAGAACAATATACGTTTCTGGCAAATGGTAATGGACAGATTTTGTTTTAAGGAAATTCTGAATAAACAATAGCAGTTTTCTTCTTACAGTGCTGATGCTTTCCAGGTGGCCCACCAGACAGCCAAACAAAGGAAATATATATGGCAGCATTCACTGAAGGGTTAAAGTTTCAGGGGAGGGAGGGGGAATGTTGAAAATCCCATGAACTTTAATAGTTCTGCTTGTATCTTTGTGGTAGCTATGACTCCTTTTTTTGCTTCTCACAGATCAGTAATCAGGGGACAATTGACAGGAATAACCACCCTGGTAAAAATATACAACTGTTTTTGAAACAAACAGTGTTTGTTTGTTTCTGGTAAGCTGTCTGGTAAAGTGAATGCCCAGGGTGCTTTTTCAGGCCTCATGGAAGTTTTACAAAGAGCAAGCTACCTTTTAGCAAGTGCCTTTCTGTTAGTTTCAAAATCCTCTCTTGCTTTTTTCTAGAATCATTTTCCCACAAAAGGTGATACAAACCATAAGAAAAGTCTCAGTAGAGCTTACTCCTCCCTCTCCCCCATTCTCTCCCTCCCTCCTCCCCCAAGCACTGGGAGCTCTCAAAAATATTTTAGTATCCTGGAGATTTAAAACAGTGTCTTTAATTTGTATTTGTCTTATAATAGCTCTGACTTTCACCGCCTTGTCCTCCCCTTTATTGGGAGTACATGTGTGAGCACTCCCTCTAATGTTGTTTATACTCTCGCTGTCAGGTTCAATAAGCAGTTTCTTAGCAGGGCACCTTCCCACGTGAAGGAAATGTTTCCAGTTCTTGTCTTAGTTCCTGCTTCCTCCATGTGCAGTGTCTTGACAAGGACAGCAGAGAACAACAGAAATGAGTATCAGTGGTATCGGTAAATCTTAGCTGATAAATGGAAATTAACTCTAGAACTTCATGAATCTACTGGCAGCTTAGAAGTAAGGCAGCTGTTTACAGGGCATTTTATAGGTGTTCCAGTTATGCAAGTTTTGCGTAGTGTCTATTTTAAGTTTAGGCATTTTATTTATAGCGGATCTGGAAAATTTTAGAACTATAGTACATGAATGCACCTCTTGGGTAACACTGAAAAGAATGTGGTAATCTGTTTAAGGATTCTCAATGTAAAGAGGGATATTGCTAAAGAGAATCAAGATAAAATGTAAATGTTAATAATTGCTCCTAAGACAAGGAAAAATTGGCAAGCAACCAGATAGCAATTAGAAATTTAACTGGTTTTATACCACAGGTACTAAATCATGCTGGTGGAGTCTCAAGTCTAGTCAGTGAATGGCATACCCACTGTTAACTCGTGGGACTAAGAATTTCCCCTTCGTGAATGGGGATAGATAAGTAAAATTTCCCAGAGCAGAGATACATATTGAAGGAGGGGACAGATTTTCAGCTTTGAAGTAGAAGAGATACTTTCATTTTCAGTATCTCCATTAGAGTTTCTTTTTGCAAGACCAGGAGTGTTAACTCTTGTGTCTGAGCCAAAATTCCAACCTAAGCAGAATGTACTCATCTAAATTTCCCTTTTGGTTTCATTTGGACAAGGTATTCTTTGGTGTAGTGTTGCTGTGTACTGTTACAGCAGTTGCTGTGTTGGGAGCTTGGGAAGGCGCCCGCATGGAAGAGGTTACATAAAAACGAGACCATTATAAGCTCAGAGAAACCCCTGAGTGTGATGATTAAAAAGAGAAAACGATTAGGGAAAACTCATCAAAGAGTCTCAGTGAGAGTCCTAAAAGGAAAAATACTGATTATATTTGTTTTGATTTTGTCTTACATGGAGTAAAAGATGTGTGGTGTGTCCTGGGTCACCACCCTAAGGGGTGTGTACTTAAAGACAACAGAATCAGACTCCAAGACTTCAGTGTGGTTTATTTTGGTTGCAGGGCTGGGAAGATAAGATATAACTGTACCATATACATACTGGTGCTATCAATCTGATAGATTATACTTCCCATACACCCTGACCACCTTGCCTACCCTCTGCCTGTTAATCTGTTTCTAGCAGAGTAACTCCTAGCTTGCTGACCTTTCAAGAAACTTTCAACCACGATTTTTAAAACAGTCACAAAAATGTTTTTCTTTCTCCAAATGTGCAATTCTTCTCTCCGATGAAGGTGGTCAGAGGCATGAGATGGGTAACATTGATTACTAAAGCTGGTGTGTGAGTTCAGGTTCAATAGATTGTGAATCTTAGGGGCTAAAAATTGTTTAGAATTCCATTCTGAGTCTGGGAATGAAAGTAGACATTTATTGATAGTCTTGTTGTTCACACTCCACCAGATTCAAATACTGTTATTTTAGAACAATGTTAGATTTGTTTTTAGAAGTTTGTTAGACTTGGTCTGCTCTGGGAACCATGTTAGAAAAGGTTTGAACTAATAAAATATGCAAAATGTGGTTTCAGGGCTCTTCTTTAATGTGGAAATGGGAAAAAAGGTTTTAGTCTGTTATAGCAAATCCAGTGAGGGAACTGTTTACTTAACACTCTCAGTTATTTTTTTTAAGGTGTTTTTTCAGAGTTTTTCAGCTGAGTTTAGTTCATATGAACTAATATATTAAACAATGTTTTCTACTGATATATGTTTTTCAGTTGTTACTCTGACTTCAGTAGTTACAGTCATTTTCTTTCTGGCACACTGGTACAGTAGATCCCAAAAAGCTAAAGGAAAATAACTGAACATGACTTTGGAAATTGGGGAATATGAAATATAATCCCTATAGAGTTACAGTGTAGGTAGGAAGATTGCATCTGGGTTTATTTACCCATAATATATCTAGCATGTATAAATTGATGTGTCAGAATATTACAGATTCTTGTTCGATATGGCAGTATATGTTGTTTGACTTCTTTACCTGAGTGATGCAGCCGTCCTAAGAAAATGGAAGGCAATAAAGTGTCAGGTGATACATTGACTTTGCTGGTTATGCATATTTGGCTTTGGCCTTTTTAAAGCCCTCCCGAGTTTGGGTCCAAGCTGCTGAAGAAATTGTCTTGTACTTTATGCTTTTGCGTATAAACATGAGGTTGCTTGGAACAAAGCGTGCTAGGTGAAAGATTCTTGCACTTTCCTTATATCCTTCTGCCATCTTGATTTGGTGATGTGCTGTAAAATCCATGTGTCTCCTGGTTCATTTGGGACTCTGGAGAGTAGTAGATGAGTGGGCCAAACATGAGAAATGGAATGGAGAATGGGTGTAGACAGCAATACTTTCCTTTGGACCTTAAAGGCTAAGAGAATTTTCTATGTCTGGAATGTTCTGCTCTCGTGCATTAGGTAGATTGACTTTTTGTTCAGATGAGGAGTCTAATCTTTTTTTCCCTTCTTAAAAGAAATATAAAAAAGTCACTCTGTTTATATTAACAGTAGACCTAGATTCATTTAGTTGTGATCTAATCTTCACAAAACATCAGATCTGTTTGCAAAGCTAATAGAGGTGTAATGGCAAGAGCAGCAGTGGCAAATACCTTTTTTTTTTTTTTTCTTTAATATCAAAGCTAAAAATTTGGTCTTATATGCAGGATCACTGATTTGTATACTGTTATAGCTATATAATAATACAACTAAAGCCTAGCACAGTTTATAAACACAGATAACCTATGTAACTTAAGAGTTATTTGTGCTGAATCTTTTCTTTTTTTCCCTGCATACTCTGTCCTACCTTTGTTACTCAGGGCACTAACGCTGCAATAATGTAAGCAGCAAACTACTGCATTTATCTTCATTTTATTCTTCCAAGTCACAGCAACATGCTGGAATGAAAGCCATCGTCTATAGCAAACCTTCTTAAGTCTTTTAAGGGCATCCATCTGGATAGACTTTGTGGTTATAGAAGGGCTGATGCTGTAAGTATTCATTCCACTAATGGCCTCATTGATTTTTATTTACACTCTTTGCTGGTTGCATAGAGTCCCAGTTTGAGTAAGAATTGCAGAATATATGCTGAATGCAAGAATTACAGGCATATGTTAAACTAAAACAAGGTTTCTATATCTGACTTTCGGATGCTTAATCAAAGCGGTGGCTCAGAAGTCGACTGTTCAGTCTCCAGTGAAGCACATGAGGAGTGCAGTTGGTAAGCCCTGTTAAAAACCAGGTGCATAAGTTTGAAAATGTTGATCCAAATCACATTATTATAAGTAGTAGGGAAATGTCATGACTTACTGAGATTAAACAAAGACCTGCTTAGAATCTTGTGACTTCAGCTCATAAATGGATTTCATCACTCATTACAGCTGCATAAACAAATGCATGTGGTATATATGCATGTTTTGTTTTTGGAAGTTGTTGTTTTTAAAATCCCCTCAGAGTTTTTTTAATTGCTTCTAATGAGCCAACGTTCCCTAGTTCTGGAGCAATGCCTCATGTACCTGAGCAGCATAGCAGAGTCATTGCTTTTAAGGGAATAGTTTGCCTGCTTTTCTCCCTTTCTGGCAGCTGAACTGCTTTGGCAAGCAAGTTATTTTAAAGGAGAAATTTATAATATGAAACCTGGTGTCAAAACTTTTATTCCTTTTATGAAAGTAGTCTTACCCTAGTGCTCCTTTGGAGCTATAGAAATGTAATCCCACCTTAATCAACAACTGGAGAAAGTGCTGTGCAATGTCAGAGCTCATACAGAGTAAGTTTGTCACATATCTAGATATTTTTCAGTTGTTTTATGTAATTTTTCATGTTGTCTGTGGCCTAGTTTCTCCTGATGGGCCTCTCATAAGGAATCCTAGAAACGGATGCCCTGTGATTATCCATGGATAATTAGTACTTCCTCCGTGTTTTCTTGCCAATATGTTGCAAGTGGGATGTGGTAAGATTAATCAAAGTTTTGGTTTTCCTATCGCGATTACCTGAAGGCGCTAGTGATGGCAGTAGTTTGTGATGTAGAGCAAACACTTGTCTGTGGATTTAAAAAGTGTTACAGATCAAAACTATCAAGCGACTCTCATTATCTCTGGGTTAAAAGTTGCTGCTTTCAGTTAAACCGATGCTATTCAGCATACCAAGGCAGGCAGTTATCAAAGTTTAACTTCAAGAAACTAAGATGGCAAAATATATGGGTAATTCTTTGAATTTCAATATGCCATTTCGTATTCAGAACTGGGATGCTTTATTATTCCTGGATGGGTAGTGTGTCATTTTAATGTTACACTGTATATTATTTTTTAACCATATCTAAAGGAAAACTACGGGGTTTCTTGCCAAAGAAAAATATTCAAGGACACTCAATTTCTGTTGCCATTTTCTGAGAAAGATTTAAAAATAAAATTTAAAAATGGATATTGCTGTGGAAAAATTGAACTTTTTTCCTATTTTACTCACCACATCCTCTTTTTACTTCTAAAAACTAGAGTCAGGAAAGTAAAAAGAGCAACGATATGGGACAGTTCATGGTCAGGAGTGCTTATACATATATCCTGTGTAAATAGATTTGGCCTGAAGTGGTTTAGTTTGTTTTGCTCCCTGGAAAAATAAAACAGGTAATAAAAAGAAATGCAGTGGAAACTGAATTAATCTAAAATCTTTTGCTTTTCTGTCAAGCAGCCTTAATTTTTAGGCAGCTGAGGAGGAGTCTTAATCATGTGTATTCCTAAAGCTTGCTTAAACAAATTCTTGAGTGTCTGAGGCTTTGAGTGTCTGGCCCCTTCTGTTCAAGTCTTCAGAAAATCCAGTTGCTCATCACCTCTGAAAACCTGCCCTCTTATGTGGGTAGCTAAAAAGATGCCTGACATTAGAGACTCGCGCTCCAAAATGTTGCCTTGAATGCCTTAAAAATGTCACATTAAAATCAAGTACAGTTCACCCACAAACCATCTGGCTTTACAGATCTGAAAATGATCTTTCTAATTAATTAAGCTTCTCTGCTTCCTAATAAGGCCTATTTGAAATGCTGAGGCTGGAGACGACAGGGCTACAGGTCTGCACCGAGCAGGAGCACGGCCGTGGCCAAGGGTTGTCCCGGCCGGTGATGGGCCAAGCCTCGCTGGGGAGCCCTGCCTCGCCTTACCTTGCTGCGCTGGCCGTGCAGCTCCTCGTACCAGGCTGGGGAAATACCTGGCTTTCTCCTTATAAGGCCAGCGAGCTGCTGCGGGAGCCCTGGTCCTGCCCCAGCGCTTCCCGGCTCTGCTCAGCCACAGTCCTAAAAAGGCAGTTCCTTGCTCCCGCTTCCCACAGCTGAGCTCCCCTGGGAGGCCAGCCCTCCCAAGTCAGGCATTTTACTTACAAGGAGAGCCGTACTTATGGATTTTGCTGTTGCTTCTCAAGGAAGCTGTTGTGTTTACAAGCACTGCTAGTGAATATTCACTTCTAGTGAATAAGCAGTGAATAAAGAAAAGTATAATAGAGCGCAGTGTCTCAGCTTGCAAGCCTCTCCACGCAGTCGTGTTTCTGCAACGGTATAGATCCCTGTAGGGTCCTGTGTAGGGAAGGAGGTGCACCGTGTGAAGCAGTTCAGAGCTGTAGTCTTGAAAGCATATTAGGTTATGGTTTTATAATAGAAAATACTCAGCAGCAATATGAGCTCAAAGCAATTCACGTCCTTTTTCCTCCCTCCCCTGGCTGCTGTTCCTGCGCTGCCTCTTTGCTTGTGCTTGCTCACTTCTTTGTGGGGGCCATGCTGTGTTCCTGGTTTGATTTGTTCTGAAAGCCAGAAAAGAATTTTCTGCTCAGATTTACAGTGTGGCTTCACAAAAAAGTTGTGCTAGTGAGTGGTGGATAGGAAAGAGGGGGGGAAAAAACCCTTAGTTATTAATGCCCCATGCTCTTCCTAACATGAAACCAAAACTGCTGTACTCTCCTTCTGAAGAAAAACTCTTCAAATGCTGAGTATTTTATTAGATATTTTTACAGGTTTAATTGAAGATTTCTGAAGGATCTGATTATTGGCTTATTTATTTTGCATGCCAAGTTACAAGCTTAGTTACAGTCTGATAGATTTTTAAGGACAAGTTCTTTACTGGAGCCAGATTTTGGAAAGGCTTGAATATGCTAATTCAGAAGGGGTTTTACATGGGATTTTTTTCTTTTTATTAAACCAACAAATCATCCTAGCTTAATTTGAAAAAATAAAGAGGAGTGTTTTTCAAATTTAAGATCTGTGAAATTCCGGCATGTGCAGTGCACTCAGTGGTCACATACTCGTTTCAGAAAGGGGCTTAAAATAATTCTTTTCCAAGGGGGCTGTTTGGGAAAAGTCCCTGGATAGTGTGCTCTTTCGAGCGTGCGAGACATTGGGGCGCAGCTCGCAGAGTTTGAACATATTGTACTCGGGCACAGCAGTTTGTCTCTTCAGAGCCACATACTTCCTTAGTTTATCGGACTGCTCCTGGCAATTCTCTTCAACCTTTGGACTTTATGGCCTCTCTCAGGATGTAGCATTGGTTCCCTAATATCTCTTCTCTTGTCTTTTGCCAAGTTTCCAGCAGGCAATGAGGCCGTGACAAGCGGGGTCACAGGTGTTGAAGGAAGTCAGCAGCACAAACAGTTATTATTACAAAACCGGATTCCACGGTTACAAGGATGAAATACTGTTTTTTTTTATGAATCTGTCCTACCATCCCTATCTTTTCTTTTTCTGAGATCGTAAGGTGTTTTCTAGCTCATTTTGCTTTTGTACCAGTTCTAGGTGTGTGCCTGTGGATTTAGTAGCTGTGGTTAACAGTACTGATGGTATAGATTAAAAAAAAACAAACAACAAACCAAAACAGAGAGAATGCCGTGCACGTTACTAGCTGAGATCTGTTGTGTATTTTCTAATGCTCTGTCATGTAAAACATGTTAAAACTGAAGTTAATCACATGTTTGCATGGTGGTAAATGAGATATCTGGGAAAAAACAGAGATCAGACAATAAGGAAGAGGGTGATTAGAGAGAAACATTGATCGGGCAATAAGGAAGAGGGTGATAGCAGCTCTGGTATGATGAGGCAGGAGATGGCATGTCTGACCAACTGCAATGGAATTTGATAATTTAGGAGGAAAAACTATTTACAGCTATAGGCTTTGGACACTAAATGTAGCAGAGGAACGTTTAACAAAATCCAGGTTGGCAAAGGGATGTTTCTACCTCTGCCAAACAAGATAGGGAGTAGTCAGAAAAGGTTGTGCTGGAATATGGGAAATAACTGCCCATTAAAGAAATTCTTCCCCTTAGCATTTTTGGCTAGCTGCTGGTAGTGGTCACAATATACACCATGTGTCATGTTTTGTGACCCAGAGCTTTGGAGGATGGGTGTTGATGGGAAGACACACACATGAAATGATAGTGGGAGGAGTGCCAGAAGCACAGTAGTTATTCTGAATTCAGAACTTGCCCACATGTAGTTTTTAAAGTGAAAAGCAACTTTCCTGCAAAGTGAAACAGTCTTCCATACTATGTCATTAAAGCAGGCTAAACTGTCAAGGTCTTTTAGAAATTTTAGAAAAATTTAGGATTTTTTGACTGTTAGAAAAGTTCTCTGTGTACACAGAGCACTTGAATGCATGCGAACTACAGTCAATTTGAATTAACAAACCCCATCTCATGCTCAGTAGTGCCACTCTCAACCTGTGATTGTGTTGCTTTTCTTAGTCCAAAATGTAGCAGCTCTGCATGGGGCTCTCACTAGTCCTTGTTTATGTACAAATTTGTAGCAGAGCAACTCAGTCAGCTTTAGTGATGTTAATATTTTTTTATAGACAATTCCAACTGTGTTCCTTTGTCTGAACACAGTTACAGTGAAATCAAGGACATGTTCTCCTTCCAGTATATGAATTAAGTTCAATTGTGGAATCATATTTTAGAGAATAAAAACCTACCTACTTCAGAAGATTTCACTGCTTTAGCCACACTGATGGAACAGTGAAAACTTGTGAATGTTTTGTAGGTAAATTTAGAAAACCTGGGGCCCTTTCAATCACAGAGGTGGTCTGAAGACCCACTGTCTAATGGTAACCCTTGTGTTAGCCCTGTGTGCAGTCTCAGCCCTTTGTTCATTCTCTAATCATCAATCTCCAGTTAATTCAGTGAGACTTGTTGTGGAAAAAGGTGACTAAACATATCTGAATTTGCCCTTTAACCATATGAGGAATTCAACTACGGTTCTGATAACATGGGTTAAAGCACACTTTAGAACAAGTGGGTTTGACAAGCTAATGTTTTTAAAACCATGCATATTAAATGTAATCTGTGCTTATAAATGGGACCTTTATCAGGAAACGTCACTAAGAATCTGAGGAATCTTTAATGAATAGCTTATGACTTCCAGGGATGGGCTCTGTAGGTAGTTTATATAAAGGTAACATTTTAGTAGTAGTGTATTTGGTCAATAAGCAAATACACTTTCATAGTAAGTGTATTTCAATGTAAACAGTACAAGCTCACATGTTCTAGGCTGTCAATGCCATTGCCGCTTGTGAAAATCAAACTTGCAGAGTTCAGAGAATCAACCATCACAGCTCAGCTTACTTCTTATTGCTTTAAAATAGTATGTTGGAAATCAGAACAGAGGAGTTAGTACTGGGAAAACATTTATTATTAATTGACTCCGGGTAACCTGTGCATCATATTAATTGGTATTTTAAAGGCTGTTATAATTTCTTTTTCACTGATTGTAAATCCTTCTGTTTTAATACAAAACCCCAAACTCTTCAATGCTTGCAATAGACATCCTAAAGGCAAATGGACTAGTTAAAGCCCTGAGTAACCTGGTCTGTCCTCGTAGCTGACCCTGCTTTGAGCAGAAGGTTGAACTAGATGTCCTTCTGAGGTCCCTTTCAACATGAATTATCCTATGATCTTGTGATTTGTAAAAAACGATTAAAGCTATTTTTGTATCTTTCCTTGGGGTATCATACTTTGAGCCTTTTTGAGATGGTTGCTTTTCAGAAAAGGCTGTAACACTGAGTGCTGTCACCTGCTTAGCTCTAATCACACAGTCAGTCCCACTGAAGTGAAATGGTAAGCAGATGTCCTGTTATCCTGTAAACACGGTTACTCAACCAAGTATGCCACTTTGCACGCAAGATAGTGTGGTAGCCGTAGGTCAGAGTGTGCAGTGTGTTGCAGGAGCTAGACCGTGTGTGTATTACCTACTTTTTGAAAAGGTTTCATTAAGAATATTTGATCTGGCCTGCCAAAAATTAGCAATGTATAGTTAGACTATTTTTAAATATCATGGCTTCATTTGGGCTGGGAAGGAAAATACAATATGTCATCTCCGAGCATGTGAGATGTCTTCTCTGTATTCTCCAGGTTGTACAATTTATGTTTACATTGCAAAAGGCAAAGTAATAAAATAGTGTCAGGGTGCTTAATACAGCTCATGGGGCTTGAGTTTTTTTCATGAGCCCTAAGAGCAACATATGGTGATACTAAAGGAGTTTACCAAAAGGAAGATGGCATTTTCTAGGGCTCTTATCACAAGTGGATACAGCCCAGCTTTTAAAGGTGGTAACCAGGAACACCTGGTTCAAAGTACTGGGCTGTAAACCACAGCAGACCAGCATCTGTTGTGCAAGCTGTTTGATTCTTGTGGTGAGGATGGGAACCTTAAAAGTTGGGTAGGGTAGAGGGCAGGAAATGGGAGCCATTACAGCTGTCCCAAGGGAAGTGGTTCCACTTGTGAATCACAGTCCTGGTTTCACCGTGCTGCGTGGGAGTGGCGTCCTGTCCTAGGCGGATATTGCTGGCTTCTGGGGCCTGGCAGGTCCAACTGCTCCAGGGGGAAAAAAAGCAGGAGATCTGCAGTTCCACCAGTGTCCTCTGCCGCCTGCTAACCATTGTTTGGGCAGCTGGAGTAGGGGAGAATCAGGACACATCAAGCCCTGTGTGCTACATGAATTAAGTGATATGGTCCATTGCTATCAAGAAGATGTCCAGAGAGCAACAAGGGCTGCAGTCCTTTACTGAAGGGTTTGACCACATGCCACATACGCCTTGGGTTATCATCCTGTGGAGAACAAAACCTACTACTGTGTGAGACAGACTAGGTTGCCAAGACTTACCTTCCCCCCTCCCCCATCCCCATGAGTCACACAGCTCTGGCAGAGGCTGGAGCCCATCTCACAGTGGCACAGGAACCTCCTAGAGGATACCTTCTGTGTAGGCTTCTGGGCCCTCTCTTGCTGTGCTGAGGAGCTGACACACCCTGGTTTCTTCAGGCCTTCTTGTCAGGGCACCACTGACTTACTCATGACAGATACAGACATCGAAACCAAGCAATCCCTCCTCTGCTTTGCAAGCTCTGTGGCTCCTAGAGGCTTTTCAGTGTTGGAAGGAACATGCCCCTTCACTTTGTTCTGCCTAGTCCAAAGCCTCCTATGGGAGCTGTTTCCATCTGTTCTCAGGAAGAGAAGGCAGAGGAGATCAGACAGATCCTGGCAGTTGAGTGTTGCTGTTGTTAATCCTTCCTAAGCCGACTAACGAGAAAAATCCCCAAACTACTATTCATCCAAGGCTTGTATGTTGTGTTTTCTGTAGCAGCAGTAGCAATGGCTTTACATTGGTACCACAAGTCCACTATTAGCAGTTTGAGAGACAGTGAGTGTGCACAATGGTTGATGTGGAGAAAGGACAGAGCCATGTCTCCCAATTCTGTATCTTTCTGCACTGATTAAGTGCATCTTCTTCCATCTCCAATGCAAAGGTACACAGAGCTGTACCACAGCTCACTCACCGATGAGCAGATCATTTAGAGGTTTCTATTGTTCATAAATCACGGGGAGAGAAAGCTAACGTCTGAGTCCCCAAGGCTTCTGGTAATGTGGCTCACCAAAGATCTTTCACCACAGCCCTTATTTCTTGCTAAGAACTTGTCATCTTAATCATGGAGCTAGAGGTGCAGCAGCACCAATAATTTTTGGAACGTAGATCTTCGATATAAATTTGAGTTAATCTGATGATATTAGGAAGCTGATGCAATGGAATTTTTGTGTCATGAAATGTTTCTACAGCAACAAAGTCTGTCATTAAATCTTAATGGCAATCCATGAAAAGCGCTTGCAGTTTTGGACAAAAGGCAGCACTTATGTAGTAAACAAGGGCGTGAAAGTCTCCAGACCTGACAGGAGTGACCTAGGGCAGGTCTACTGGTCTTTTGTGGATGGACTTCAGCTTTGTCTGCTCATATGTCAAGATAGCTAGGTGTAAACTACTGCTCATAGAGAAGTTAAGTGCTTATGTTAAAGTACCTTATGGCCTGAAACAATAACCTCTGCTAAGGGCCTGAGCTTATTAGGTCAATAATTAGCTTATTAGGCAGACAGCTGTGCCTGTGTAGGTTTTTGAATTTCATGTTCCACCTGACTTGCATCTGGTGAGTTCAGTTTAGCTTGTAAAAGACAGTTTGTGTATACCATGAAGGGGTTGTAAAAAGATTTGTTGAAGAAACAAAGGGGGGAACCTCACATAGGAAGTCTCAGGCTACCTGGGAGAGGAGAAGAAATGAATGTACCTTTTCCACAGAAGTTTAGTTTAGCCAAAGGGCCAGTCTAATTCATAGAAAGCAAGCTGGTCTGAAGGAGCTGTGTGGGTCAGAAGAATGTCCTTGCATCTGCCTGTACCTTCTACCTTCACAGAAGACCTGATATAACCCTGAGAATCTGCTAGAGCTATAAGGAAGCTGAGACAACATAATATGCACACAGTTGATTTTTGGGTTTTCAAGAGAAGCTTTGCACCTCTAAACTCACAGTTGGTTTGCCTTGCTGTGTTTTCAGTATCATATAGCCCACCAGGAATACACCGTGAGCTGGGCTCCTTCTCCAGCTGGGGTTACAGGGAAGAGTGCGTGCAAGTTACAGAGGAACCATCAGGGTCAACAGAAGACCCCTGGATGAAACAGTTGGATCCGTACTTTGTGCTTAGAAAAGCCAAACTACACCAATGCGTGGACTTTGCTCACTCCGTAGAGGCTCACCACGCATTGTACCATGTGGGTTCGGAAGTCAATGATGTTCAAATAGGGAAGGATGATCAGATCTGTTGTCTAGAGACAGTGGTCATCTCTGCTTTCACTAGCATCTCAAGAACAGTGGTTTTGGATGGTTTCCCCACTTGCCCATAAGCTTTGGTAAGCAAAAACAAGCACATAGCAGGGTCTTAATGACCTGAAGATTAAAAGAAGAATCTTAAATAGAACTGGAAAGCATGGAAAGGATTTCAGGGGTGGGAGTGCAATATCTTCTGAATGACAGAAGAATATTTGTAAAAATTGGATCTGTTCAGATGGACATAGTTTATTTTAGGGATCTCTCATAATAGTTTCCACAGTCAAATACAATTTTTACCTTAAAAAGTGTGGAGAGTTTCTTCTGCTTTAGGGTAGACTGAAAGCAACTCAAAACACTGACTATCCCTCAGTAACTGCCATTTTCTTAGATAGCTATAGCATCTTGGAAATTGGTCCTTCATGACAAAAGGGGGACACCTTTTAATTTCTGTATAATAAAACAGTCTTCCCGAAGTCATGGTAGGGTTGCATGATATGTTGAACCAAACTATGTACCTGAACACAAAACCCACAAATCTTATTTTGTATTTGTTATATTATGATTTTGTTAAAGACAAAATAGTCAGTTACGTCAGGAGGGGAAGTGAAATTGCTTGCTACCAAGTTTGAGTTGTTATTTTTAATGTAATGGTGCCCTATTCCTGGATGGGGAATGCACATGAGGTGACAGGTGGATGCAGATGGAGCACTAGGAAACTGGGAGGTTAGGTCAGGCTAAGATTCCTAGTAAACCTTCAATTAGATATTCAAGCTAATGAAAGAGAGGATTAACCTTATGGACATCCTCTTCCTGGTGGCTTCTTGTACTCCTGGGTGCCAAGGCTTGTGGTCTTATGATCACAGATCTGCAACAGCAGCCTTGATTGAGATTGAGGTTGGATTGAGAGCAGCCCTGAAGAGAAGGGTTTCGGGGTATCGATTGATGAAAAGCTCAACATAAGCCGGCGATGTGTGCTTTCAGCCCAGAAAGCCAACTGTATCCTGGGCTGCATCAGAAGAAGCATGACCAGCAGGTCAAAGGATGGGATTCTCCCCCCTCTACTCTGCTCTGGTGAGACACACACACACACACCCCCCGCCCCCTGCAGTAGTGTGTCCAGCTCTGGGGTCCACAGGACAAGAAGGACATGGAGCTGTTGGAGAGAGTCCAGAGGAGGCCACAGAGGTGATCTGGGGGCTGGAGCACCTCTTCTATGAGGACAGGCTGAGAGAGTTGGCGTTGTTCAGCCAGGAGAAGAGAAGGCTGCGGGGAGACCTTAGAGCACCTTCCAGTACCTGAAGGGGCCTACAGGAAAGCTGGAGAGGGACTGTTGACAAGGGCAGGGAGTGACAGGACAAGAGGGAATGGCCTTAAGCTGAAGGAGGGGAGATTGAGATTGGGTATTAGGAAGAAATTCTTCCCTGTGAGGGTGGTGAGGCACTGGCACAGGTTGCCTAGAGAAGCTGTGGCTGCCCTATCCCTGGAAGTGTTTAAGACCAGGTTGGACGGGGCTTTGGGCAACCTGGGCTGGTGGACGGTGTCCCTGCCCATGGCAAGGGGTTGGAACTACATGGACTTTGAGGTCCCTTTCCAACCCAAACCATTTTGTGATTAATGGAAGTAGTATATACAGCTCAGCTGTCTGTCCAATATCACTGGACCTTTAGAGTGCACGTGGGCTGAATTAGCATTTCTGATTAGCCTCTGCTTTTTGTGCAAATCTTCCAAGGTGTTAATCCTTATGTTGGTGTATGAGCTAGAAAAGCTATAGGTTGAAATCCAAGCATCATCTTAAAAAACAACTGATGTTTTTTGTTACTGTCTTGACTGGCAGACTGAACCCAACTTGGTCAGATTATTTTGCAAGTAAGAAATGTGCTCAGACTGACAGCTTGTACATTGTCTTGTATCTTCCAAAAGAATTTTTAGAGTCTCTAGATATAAGCTTCAAAACTAGTATAGGGTTATAACTGAAAGACTGGCATATGTTTAGCTATTGTGGATAAAAGCAAGGTTTAAGTACAGCTATTAATTTCACATGCTGGTATCAGGTAAAGTAGTGCTGAAGACCGATGCATTATAGGTGCCTTTTAAGGATACTAACACCCTAAGAAATTGTTTATAATTGTTTATATGCCTAGTCTTTGTAACTCTTTGTAATGCTTCCAGTGACTACAGTGATATACTTAGATAGAAGAGCCGATCTACTGAAGCCTTACCCTAGAAATGAACTCCACTAATCAACTGCTCATGACTCCAACAGATGTTTCTGGTTTTCATACAATTGGAACCTCATGTTGTACTATATTTTAAATATTTTTTTTTTCTTCTTTTCATACGAATAGCAAATGCCCCATTACACATGTGAGCTTCAAAAACTTGTCACATGATACCAGGAACAAATTGTTAAGCCAGTCAGCAAAGTTCAGGTTTGAAGTGGTGGTCCACTGAAGGCAACTGGGTTTTAGAAGCCGAGGGAGTGGTTTATGGAACAACCATGCTGTGGTTTTGTTGTAAACGCCAATACTCTATTTCAGCCTCTCATATGAAATTTGGAAATGTCAAATGAACTCAGATCAGAACTCTCTTTTTTTTTTTTTTTTTCCCCAAAGACTGAATCAGTTAAGGATGTGGAGATAAAGTTAAGTGATACTTTTGAGGATATGATTGTTACATGCTTCAAACCACAGAAACAGGATTGGAATTGTTCATATGATCATTTTATATAAGGACTTATCTCCTGTGGCAGGTCAAAATCAGTGAATTTTTAGACATAGTAGAAATAGAGATGTGAATAATTTACTTTTTACTTATTCTGTTTAGTCTGTTACATTTAATTTACCATTCCAGGTTTTTCTAATTGATAAGTGACTGATGGATCCTTGATGAATCAATATCTTTGTATGATTTGGGCAGAAGGAAAAGTAATGTGGGTAGAAAGAATGGTAGATTGTCACTCCCCAAAGATGCAGCATACTCCACTGTCAACAAAATCAGAACTATTTTCTGGAAACACAACACCTGTTAAAAGAGTACAGTGGAACCATTACAAATTGTAGGCACTGGAGACACCCTTCTCTAGGATTATAGCAACTCATTTGCAAACCATTTTTCTGTTAGCAGTGAGCGATTAACCATGAACTTTCCCCTACCCACAGCTCACCCACACTGGATTGATTCAGGAGCCATGGCAGAGCATGGCTAAATAGGCATGACCAGGAAGTTTATCAGTATCCACACTTCGCTAGTCAAGCAGTAGCCTCACCAAATATGGGATGCCATAACCAGAACTTGCTCCTTTCACCCTTTCCCAAAATAAATATGTTAACTTGCTGCTGTTGCTGGCCTTGATTGTCATGATAAACGCATGTACAAAGAGCAGTGTGAGTTGCAAGCTGTTTCATTAAGTGAGTGGAGAAAGGTGAGAGGGAGGGTAGTGAGGGACATTGACTGCCTCTGTGGCCACTCTTAGGATACTAGGTACTTCTGAAACGTTTCTCAGCTGATAAAAATTTAAGCAGTTAAGAATATGGCCAGTAAGCTTCACTGGGCATGTTCGTAGCTGATTTCAAGCTGGTGATATGCTCTCTTCTTTGAACGTTGCGTTCCTTCCTGTTATTTTAAAGCCAAACTCTAATCTCCTGGTGCCGTTCACATGTATTTAATGGAACTTGAACTTGGGTTGAAGGTCTGGAGTGCAGAAGGATTTCTGTCTGCATAGAGACGCTGTATTTTTTTCATGGCTGTGGATGAAATTTCTTCTTTGCTGCTTGCACTCTCTGGGTAGAGGAGAAGGGAAGTGAGAAACCCATAGAAGATGGTTAACAGAAAGCCAGTGGATGATCCTCATTAGAACATGTGCACAGAGTGATGGGAATGGGAGGAGGGCAATCATTAGAGGAAAGAATCATCTAAGCTAAGGAATGACAGGACTTCCAGAAGAGCTTGATTAGAAGTGCTGAAGTTGGCTGACACACTGTGGAGAGAAAAGATAGAGTATTGATTTGAAATTTTGGCAAGTGCCTTTTGAAACTGAGAGAAGAATGATTTTGGTGGAATGAAGGAGCAGGAGGTGGACTGAGCAGATTTTGGCATGAACCTGGAGGAGGAGACATCCGGATGTTGTTGCAAGTAGTGAGCCCAGTGATCTTAGAAATAAGAGGAGGAAGTGAGAGATGAGGGACACAGAGTGGATGGTACTGAGAAAGACAAAGCTGGGCAAAGAATGGATTTGGGTTCTTTTAAGTTAGAAATTTAAACGAGCAAAAGCATGTGCTGTAAAGAGAAAGAAAATAAACACTGGAGCAGGAGAAAAGATGTAAGGGTGAACAAAAAGAGAACAAAGCTGATTTGAGGATCAGTACAGAGGCTAGAGGGAAAGCAGATAAGAGATTTATGGGATGTGAGAGGGGCTTATTGGCAAAGAAGAAAAAGAAGACATTGTGCATTATCAGTTTATCTCTTGGAAGTGATAAGCCAGGTCCAATGCAGAGAGGGAAGTGGGGACAGAAGAAAGGGAGTATTTGGGCAGCAACAGTTTTGAGGGCTGGTCAAAGTTGCTGACAAGATTGCTATGATCATGAATGTGGGTTACAGCTAAATCAGAGGTGGTAATTAGAAATTAGCTGAATTTCTAGTGGTAGAAAGATGGCAGGACAGAAAGGGAGGGAAATAAGTCTTCAGGGGTAGACTTTCACGAGGAAATTTCCTCTGTAAAAGCAGAGGAGGCAAGTATGGGAAAAGAAAGAAAAAGATTAATGGAGAAGAATAAAACATGGAGAGAATCAAGCTTGTTGATGGGAGAAAGTGAAGATAAAAGATTGAAGTTGGACAGGATGTCACTAATGCTAATGGGAAAGAGCAGATGCAAGATTGCTGTCAAGCAATGCTGCGAGAGACTTTGGCACTGACTGAACTTGGAAGCTCAGCAGCAGAACAGTGGAAGGTACAAAAAGCTTTCCTGAAGTCAGGTTGGGGTGTCAGAGTGCTGTTGCAGCTATTTCCTCCTGATGCGAGCAGAGATACAGGTCACCGTCATCCTTGTCAAGCCGTAGGATCTGGCTGAAGTGCGGCCTTCAGCTCACCATGCTGAGTGCCAACTTGACCAGACCTTCTCTCTTGCTTTATCTGTTCTGATAGGTTTAGCCCCATTTCTTCTCTCCATATAGGCAGTCCTTTAGCACAAATAACAGACTACCTTTTGAAACAGTTGCTTCTCAGAGTAGCCTGCCAGGTGGTGATAGAGCTGATGTAGAACCTGCTGAAATAAACGCAAAGACTCCAACTGATGTCAGTAGTATTGGATCAGTCTACATCTGATTAAAAATCCCTTTTCCTTTGGCTGTGTTTTCTATCTCTCTCTGGCATGTTTAGGAGAGCTACACTATGAAAAGCACAAATAAAAATGTATCTAAAGAAACATGTAAAGAGCTAATAGCAGTGAATAGACTTGAAACTTTGAGTAAGTCTTTTGGACTTAACTTCTACACTGGTGGTCTCATATCTGGAGACTGTGATCAATGTTCTCCCTTTCAAAGTATCTAGAGAAGATAGCTTGTTATCGTGTTAACCTTATCTTTGAAAAAAGACCTGGAGTGTATAGAAAGATCAAAAGTTTGAATGGCCAATGAGAATAATTTCAAGTGGTTCCCCCGACTCCACATAGCTTGGTTCAAAAAAGTTCCCAGACATGCAGAGATGAGAGTGAAGATACATGGTCAGGCTAATAGAAGCATTTCCACCCACTTACGGGGCAAGAGGAGTCAGTAAACCAAAGCCAGCTTTGCCTGTAACGCTAATTAAGGAACTCCTGGAGATTTTTGGAGGGGTGTAAGAAAACTCAGTTATGCCCTGCCCTGCTTCCAGCCTTGTGACTAGAGAGACAGAGAGATTCCTTCTTCCGGGAAGGATTTCTAAAAGTCTTAAATCTGCTGTAGGGTTGACTCGTAGTAATCTCATGTGTGTATGTGTGTGTGTCTAAAACAAATGACCCGGGTGAACGGGTCCTCTTGAGAGGGCGATGATGGGAGATCTGCTCAGTTCCTACGGGTCAAAGTGGTTGTGTGGGCTACCTGAGAGAGAGAGTTCAGTCCCTGGGGATTTTCAGTCTGGCACCTCTTGCTACTGCTTCATGCGCTCGCTCACATACACACAGTGCCGTCGATGAGTAGTCATCTGCCGGTTGTACGCCCACAGAGCACATCAGGAAGGAAACGACTGGTCTCTCAAAGTCAGGAGTATTTAAAAAAAAAAAAGCAAAAAAAAAAAAAAAAGCAGCAAACAGCAGGCAGCCTGTGTATTGTACCGATTGCTCCCGGACTGAAGGAATCCTTTGCCCCATGATTCATGCTGAGCTGTCCGCTCCATCCGGCAGCAGCCGTGTCAGGCAGCCACCCACTTTTAACTGGGTGCTGGCTCTGCCGCTGCTGGCACCGAAGCCTGCGGCATTTCAGGATTCTTTTGTTAGTCAGGGCACTGGCACTTCCTTTGGCATTTGTCAGTCTCCAGGAAGGCTTGTGTGTGAGTAGGGGCTTTTTTTTTTTTTTTTTT
>VXBL01002259.1:1843369-1935690 GCA_013400195.1 Aramus guarauna
AATTATTTTTTTCATTTACCCATTTGGAACTTGAAGGTTTGATTCAGACATCTTCCTTGCTCTCTGCTTCCTGTAGGTTGAAATCTCTGTTTTCTGATGATTAGCCAATACCGGCTGTTCTGGCAATGAAGATGTCTCAAATCAATCCTATCCTGTCTGGCTTTCCAGGAAGAGCTGCCCCCCCTCGCTCTCCACAGCCCCTGTCATCCAAGATTGAAATTTATCAGAGCTGCTGCAAGCAGGAAATTAGCTCCTTTACAACTTGTTCTCCACTGCTTCTCATTCATTTTATTGTTTTAACATTTTCCAGAAAATAAGGAAGAAAACAAACCTGCTTCCTCTTTAGAAGACTTGTGCTGTTAACCTGTGAAATGCTTATTTCCCTGGCAGACTGCTGTTTATCTTTACAGCAGAACCACAAGATTAAAATCAGTTAAAGTTGAACTGAGATAATGAATAAAACACTGGAAAACATTTAGTCATCCTTTAGCATCCTGAAGGTAAGGATTTCTACATATAGGCATCAAAGCTGTAATGCACACCAAGAGAGGGATAGGTTCAGGAAAAATGGAGTGAAGGAAGGTGCCTGTGACAAACTCATTTGGGGGCCTGGGTCTTCAATACCTATATTAAGTAGGCTTGACTTTCATGAAGAGCTGAGCACCTGCTACTTCAATACATGCAAAACTCACCTTAGAATTGCCTTCAGGTAACAGAAAAGTGGTTTTCGCTTATTTTATGTCTAATTTTAAACATGTATATATTCGTATTTTCTGTGTGTCTTTCCAACAGCAACATTGGAAGATTTTAATTATTTTTTTTTTTTAAGATATGCAGAAGGAAGACACTCTTTTAATTAATATCAGACATTTTTGGTGTTATTCAGCATTAAAAATAAACCTCTGCCTTTGCCAGAAGTAAATTTGGCAATCATGTGCTCCCTGCTGCAGGAAAACAATGTCTGTCTTTAGAGCTTAGAACCAAGCTTTGGCAATGAAATGAGGCGCAATGTCCATTGATCTCAATGGAAAACCTATTATTGGAAAGATCACTGTGACCACATCCTGCCATCATTTTGTACTGAGAACCACCACTGAGGTCAGCAGGATTTTTGTGCAAATATTTATGGCAGGATATGGCCCACTTCAGGGTGTTCTGAGGGTTGACAAGCCTTCAGCTGAATTGTTCCTTCTTCATGTTGATCCTATCAGCCTGCTAAAATCTGATCCATGAACAATTCAAAATCCCACCATCTAAGTTGGTGTTGACTGAAACCAACTAACTCAGTTCGTGCAATTTGAATGCATTCATGAGGCAAGACTCTGGCATTGCACAATGTCCTGACCGATTATGCTGTGCCTTGGACACTGAATGGGTTGTATCCTTCTAACTTCTCAAGAAAGCAGCAAGGAGTAAATTGCTGCTGTGATAGATAGGCCTGTGGCTTCAGCAAATGAAAACTGTTGTTAAGCGAGTAACTTGAGATTTTTGTTTTCAGCAAATGCTTTGCATATGTGACTAGTGCAGCTAATTTCCTGCTTGCCAAATTCAGTTCTATCAACACTTATTGGAACCACGAGCTCGGATAGCAAAGGGAATGCTCTCTCCTTTATCCTTTTGATATGGGGAATCAATGAATTCTTTTCAGCTTACTGTACATCCGTGTTTTCACTGGACAGCAGAAAACTGTGTCACTGACTCACTGTTTGATCTTGGGTAAATCATCTAATCCTGTCTATCCCCGTACTCTCGTATGCATAAATAATGTAATGACTCTCATCTGTCTTTACAAGCTGTTAGAATAACTTTGGTTTATGTAATTTTAGCTTTACTTGAGTCTTTTTCATTATGTTTTACTGGTGAAAGAAGGAGGCTCTTACCCAAGTCAAAGCCAAAAGGTTTCTTGTCCCTGCCTGGGTGCTGAAATAATCAGTATTCACAGGTTTTTATAAGTTGTATAAATGATAGCATTTTAGTGAAATTGTTTCTTATACGTGTAGGGCCGGGCTTTAAGTTTATATGAATTGGACACTGCAGGAACTTCTCTGATAAAATGACAACCTGGTATTTTCAGCAATAGCTGTTGGAGCCCAACGGGGCTTCTGGAAGGTGGGAACATACCTCTGCGGTGAACCAAAGTTACACACTTACAAACTCTGCACATGGATAACCCTGTAAAAGGTGAAACAGGCACAACAACGCACTGATGCTCACTTGAAAGAGGAGTTACATTACTGCCTGGTTCATATAACGAGTGTTTTTTAGATTGAAGCCTAGAAACTTACAGAATAAATTAAAAGCTTAATGATTTCCCTGTGTATCAACAGTTATAAAGAAAAAACCAAACCAAACCAAACCAACAGAAAACCAAATTCAAAATGTGACCTGAAAGGATAAATGGGATTTATCCAAAATAGCAATCCTGCAAGACATTTTCAACCATCAACTGCACAAAATGATTCTTCGCGTTGTAATCGTCATCTTGAGGCCCAGGACTAACATGTGGTTTATGGTCTCCTCCTCCTCCTCCTATAGTTATATGCCTAATGCTGGGAAAAAATGCCATGCTAATAACAGAACTTTAGGTTAAAATATATTGGTTTCAAAGAAACTGGTCTCTTGGAAACCTTCACTCAGAGATAAAACTTGTGGAGGGAAGAGACTGCAGGATATGAGGATTTGAGACTACAGGGGATGGGTAGTATTCTCAATAAGAACACTTCTAAGGGACGTGGGAGAGAAAGGTTTGTGTTTCATCTTTTTTTTTTTTTCTTTACTTGACTTTTCCCTTCGGCTTTGGTGAAAAAAATGTCCACTTTTCAATTTCACTATTACCTCAGTGCAAGAATAAAACTAAATGCTAAAACCTCAAAAATGGTTGCAAAATGAAATTCTTGTTTTCCAGCTAGTCCTGGGCCAGAACAATTCTGTGTTTGTGGAGGGCTGGAGAGAGAGGTTTCCTCTTAAACAGGAAAAGTGTAATCCTGCTACTGCACCTTAGTCAGAGGAGATGTCTGGTTCCCCGACAGAGCTCACCGTGAAGCAGTTTGCATTTGATCCCACACAACAACCATAGCACAAGCAATAAGTACTCCAGTGGAGACAGCTTTGTGGTTAATGTGCTGAATCGGGACTCAGGCTAGGTTCAGTTCTGGCTTGCCCAAAGATTTCTTATTTAATCTTGAGCAATGCAGTTAATCTGTCTGTGCTTCAGTTTCCTATCCGTGAGAGTTTGCCTGCATGAGGCATGAGTGAACTGCTGTAACTACAGATGTGATATTAATTTAGTACAACCTGTTAAGCAAGCTAAACCTTTTAAGGTTAGTTTAAGCTTTTTTGGAATAGGTTTAAGCTAAACTAAAGTAGCTAATTTTCAACTCAGAGTACATATTTTGCACAGGTGCATTTAACAGTCTGGTTGAATCAAGATAATGAAGCTGAAAGGTCCGTGTGCACAAGTCCTTGCTGCTAAAAAGTATTTTTTTTTTTTTCTCTAATCCTTGTCTGGAAGGACAGAAACTGCCTTTTGTCCAGCTCCCTACACAAATGATCAAATAGTTTCTAGGTACTCCTGGAGGTGTGAGTCTGTCAATAACCCTACTTGTTGGGGCCCCTATCCTGTGGGCTCCCCTGCCTGAAAAGGCCCTATATTCATACATATTTTGGAGGGAGAATGAGATACTTTGACTTCAGGAGGGGCACAAAACCTTACGATGGAGGCTTCTTACAAGGCTCTAATAGAAAGTGAAGGAAATACAGTGAGAGAAGTCTTGACGTTGGTCTTCATCATTGCAGAGGATAAAACACTAGGAGGCTCCGAATTCAGTAACTTTATTGCTGCCCTTTAAATGAAAATGTGCAGATTCAGTCTCCATAAAGAAGTCACATCATTGAAATGAAAGGGAATCTTTTAACTGCTTCCTTCTATTGTCTTGTCTTACTATCTGCTTTGCCACCAATGTTCTTTTTTTGTTGGAATTAACACCATGTTTTTTGTTCCCAGGAATAATAATAGCAATACTAGAAAATTACTGCTTTGCTAATAATTTTGGAAAGTACATACGGAAATCTTTAGGAGTGAAAATAGCTGCAATGGATGATAGTTGCTACTAGCAATGAAAATGTTTGGCTTAAGGTATAAAAGCAAAAAAAAAGCATGTCAGAGATGCTGAAATTTCATCTGAATAGATATAAGCGTAGAGTGCATGATCTTCTCAGGCACTGGAAGATTGTGAATACTCCGAAGTCCTGACCTGCCTTTGTAAAGTTCTCCTTACCACAGGCACTAAGTGTTCTTTAATGCAAGTCAAGCACTCCAAATGAGGAAAGAGAGAGAAATTAGTCTGAACAGGAAGCTTCAAATATTCTAAGACTAATTGAGTTTAGATAATTAAGGGGGTTTAGAGCAGTAATTCAGAGGAGAATGGGAGGGGAGGACAGTTTAATTGAGATTGCCTGTCCATCTGTGAATTCTCCATGCAGCCTTCTGTGGCATGTCCTGGTTGTCATTCGTTCTGACCTAAAGGAGTTGATGTCGTTTGTATTGACCTTATTAGTTAGCAACACTGCAGGCTTCCCCTTACATTTTGTAGCTATTTGTGTACTGCCTCTGGTGCACTGCATGTGTGACAGTTGTCTGTGTTGTCCTTGACTGGAGCAAATGCCCTGCCCTGGCATGTCTGCCCTTCTGAGACCTCGTAGTATGCTCTGGGGTCACACCAGGAGTTGGGGGGATGAGGAGCAGTGTTTGAATGCTGCTTTGTAGTTCAGTAGAGGCCATTCTGTGCATATTGGAGATGAGTCTTCATCTCTGCTACAGGAAGGCAGCCACAATTGGAATCAAAACTCAAACCCCTGCTGCTAGGAGCAGGTTGATGGTGATGATAAGCCTGGCTGGTTCAGTAGGTGAGAGGAGATGGCAGCCAAGCGTCGTAGTTGCCAAGGGAAAAGGTTCCCAATAGCTTTGCACTGAGTACCACTAAGAAAATAACTTATTTAAAGGATGTCATTGTACGTTCTGCACCTCGGAAACAAACATGCCTATGCTAGCTGCAGTGCAGCGCCACGGATTCCCTCCTGCTCTGCGACTCCCTGTGCAGATGCAGCTGGTCGACGTCTCACAGATCAAGTTTGCCTGCTGCCTGTAATGGGCAGGGAGCATGACAGGGAGAGACCCCGTTGTGTGGTCCCATTGTGGGTGCGTGAGATCTGGACACAAAGGGCAGGAAGCGGATGAGTGAGACTGTCCTGTGCTGCAGGAGATGTGCTGGTTGTTGAGGATGGTGCTGAAGAGCTCGCAGCCATTGACTCAGCTACTGTCTGACAGCGTGGGCAAACCTGGAGTGCTGCAAGAGCAGTGTTGACATCTGAATTTTGATTTAGCACTGAATAAATGAGAAATACGATACTAGTGTTGTGTTCTGCTTGACCATCCCTCTCTTAGGCCGTGTCTACCCCGCGGGCAAGTGGCGTGAATTCCGATTTTATGCTGACTGGTGCCCGTAGACACTCCAGTGATTTAAACAGGGCTGGCCTAGCACCATGCCAAATGTAACTGAGATCAAAATGCTGTTAAAACTGCAGCAGATCACGTTTCTTAATTTAGAAAGAAGCCAGCAGATATTGAGAGGAAAGGCCTTGAAGCTTCTACAAGCACTGACAAATTGTAATGTGCTTCTTGTGCTGTGTTTGTAAATACAAGCAATTTGACTTGGTGCTCCACAGGCTGTTCTCTCTCCATAAGGACCTCTGAGAAAATAATAAAGGCATCTAAAAGTGGATTGTCTGGGGTTTTCTTCTTGTCTCCTTCTGCTCTTTTGCAAGCATCGCAGTGGAGGAGTTGCAGTGAAGCACAAGGGGCCCTTTTCTGAGAGACCGTTCTGCTTGCGCCAGGAGTCTGCTCATCAAAAACAAGGAAACAAACTCTAGGATGTTTTCATGGGCACAGCAGGGCAAATGCTCTGCACTAACCAGCCATCATCAGGTGTTTTCCTAGTGATTGTCACTGTTACTGCCCCTCTGGGTCTATTCGGATATGGGAAGGTGGAATAAATAATCAACGAGGATGTTCCTAGCTGCTAATTTTCAGTCAGATTTGATACTGGTCCAAGATTTAACACTTCCTTTCTCTGCCAACCACATACTAAAAATAACGTATTTTCAGGATATTGGAGACCACTAGAAACCTGTGGTATTTGGCACTTGAATATTGCCTTTCGTCTGGAGATCTCAAAGCAAAAAGTTGGAACCTCACCGCGTCTACTTGGAATTGGGAGAATTTGAGACATTTTTTGAGCTGTTTGAGATGTAGGTGAACAGGAGACAAAATCTCAGAATGGCTCAAAAGGTCTGAGTTTCCTTCTTGAGTGACATCTACTTAAAAAAAGAAAAAGCACCTCTACCTTGGCAGTCTCATGGGTCTTCTGTCTCTGCCTCAGAGCATGGTTAGTCCTTCATGCAGCCAGGCGAGATGCATGAGTGTGTGTAATGGGGATACATTAACCAAGAGGAGAGTTCCCTCTGCAGAAAGGTTACAGCCCCCAGTAAGGGTTGGGGGGAAGTTAATTCACACACTGTTGTCAGCTTTTGGGTCTTTTCTTCTGGTTAAGCAAGGCTTTAGACTGCCTTCCAGTAATCAGACTGTTAACTAGTACTTCTGGCATAGGGAATGTTTTTTGACAGAGGGTTTTCCTTTTTTGTTGTTGTTGTTTGTTTTCCTTCTCTGTACTTTATTTTTCTCTTTGGTCTTAGTCATTAGTAACATAGAGATGGTGAAAGCAACTAAAAAAATAAAAGCACGGTTTGGCTGGAAGAAAAGCAGATTAGGTCTGTTTGTGTAGATCGGTTGTAATGTCACCGAGAGTCAAGTGGGTTCCCTGCCTGTTTTATAGGTTGCCTGTTCTGCCCTGAGTACTACAGTCTAACGAGTCAGACGAATCTTCTCAGGCCTTGGGAAAACAAAACATAGGTGGTGGGTTTCAGCCAGAAGTCCAGTACAAGAGCTTAAATAGAGACTGATCTGAAAGGCAGGCTTAGAGCAAGATGTAAGTTCCCCAAGGAAATGGGATTTATTTGGATTCTCTCTCTCTGAGTAGTTGAGGGCTTTTCCCCCAAGACTCAAAGTAGCTGTGGAGCCTCTTCCCACCTGAGCTGAAGCACAACTAGTGTTTTCTTGTGTTTGATAGTTTTGATTACTCTGCTCGTTTTGATAACTTACTTAAGTTTCTCAAAGCATCTGTAATTTAATCAAACTGGCAATGATAGTCACTTGCCTGGAAAACAGCAAGACATCCATCCCATGGTGGTGGTTAACAGCTGGCCATCGAGACCACGTGCAGTTGCTGGGAGTGAAGCAAGTCGTCTTGGGAATTGCTGTCTCTAGTAGCTCACGCATCAGTCGATGTCCATGTTGTGCCACCTCTCACAAAATGGGAGGTGGATCAGGCCTTGAATTATCACAGGTACTGGGGTAGTTTCATTACTGGGAAGGGGGTGTTCTTACTCTTTGATGTTGGTGATGTGATGGCATGGAGATAACTACAAGAGCCTCCTTACTGTGAGCAAGCGTTGGATTGTTTATTTGGCATAAAGAATGAAGTCACCTGCCTGATGAGAGATTTAAATGTTAGGGAAATGTCAAAACTGCCCACAACTATTTGATCTGCCAAATCTCAGGGAAGTTATCATTTCCACCCTGCTGGGGGAAGCTGGTTTTTTTTTTGTTTTAGCAGGATGGCTGTACTGTATTGTCTATCTGACTGTGCACTGAATTTGTTAGCTTCTGCTTGCCTTATCTCGCCCCATCCTGACAGATGTGAAGGAGCATAGGTGGATCATAGATTTTTTTCCCCCCAGTATTGATGATAAGTTACAACTACCAGGTCTGGTTAGAGATATTTCATGCCTGACTGTTGCATCATGCTTAGTGACCTTCAAACTCTTGCTTGTGTGGAGACTGTGGGGACCTTTTGATTTACAGCACTGCTATTTAAGTGGTTGTACACCTTGGCAAGGGCCAAATTTCAAGTCTGTGGGTGATGAGTGAAGAGACACATTTTGCACTCCTGTCACACTGCTGAGAGATTTATTTATTTTTTAATGTTACAGATTTCATTTGAAGTAAAAAAAGACTTTTTTGCCTAAAGAAGAAAATGCCTTGATGAAACATTTCTGTGCCTCTTTCTTTACTTCTCGCTCCATAGGGGTTGATTCCTCAAGGAATCTCTGTCCCAGCTTTTCCTCCAATTTCTAATTGTTCTGGGCCTTTCTCTCCATGTTAGTCATTTCTGGCTCTTGCTTGGGTTTCTTCCAGTACCTTTCTCTTCATCTCCACTTGAAAAAAAAAATATCTTTCCTTTGCATCTTGACTCTTTTTCCTTGGCAGGAGACAAAAGGGAGGCACTGCTTGTGGAAAAGTAACCACTTTCAGATCTGTGAACGCAAAGTGAGGCTGAGAGAATCAGATGCTCTCCAGACCTGGAGATGCTGCGCCTGATGTAGGGATGGAGAGGTAATAGATGTTTGGGGGATTCCTGCGTTGCTTCTGGGCTGGAGGAGCAGAAGTGAAAGACAAGACAGCTGTGGGGGAGAGCAGAATTCATTCCCCGTCTCTCTGTCTACACGCTCTGGCCTTCTCGGACGACAAGCAAGCAGGTGCCTGTCAGCTGAATTGCAGTGGATATTGCACAAGAAACTGTAGGCTGGTGGAAAGACTCCAGGGAGCCAGCTTCAGCCTACGGACAGCAGGTTTGACTCCCTTAGTCTAGACACTCTCACAGGGATTACATCAACAATAATTTGTCAGTCTCTATTTATTTTCCAGTGGCATGGTTAGTATTTACTAGTGCTGAGATTCTCCTTATACTCTTCCATAGTCTATCATACAAGATTCCCTTCTAGCAAAGCAGCCACCTAGGCCATAATCTACATGGGTTTTTTTTTAAGTAAGTGATACTAATGCTTAGGAGAACAAAAGGCATAGAATGTACCCTAACATCCACATCCCACTGAGAGGCAAGATCATCCTTTATGTGCTTTGAGAATCTCCAATTCCAGTTGATGGTCCATGAGTATCAGATATTTTAAAAGGAATTGTACATATTCAAATACGTACATCAGGTTAGGGAATAAGGTATGAGCATACATTGCTGTCACATTAGCAAATATTCCTTCAGTCTCCAAACCACTGATGAAACCAGTGTCACAATTCCAGTTTTTTACACAATAGACCTACCACTTTCAGGGACAGTAACTTGAGCAAAATTATGCACAGTCCCTGGGGCATGTAAACACAGCCCAACTTTAAACATTAATTTAGGTGCCTAACATAAGAGGGCACTGTCTCTGGGTTGTCTGTGTAGTTAATGAAGAGTTGACTTTGAGCTGCCTTTTGCAGAAGCTTTTCAAGTAAACTTCTGCTCTGATTCACCCTCTGGAAGAGTTTTCCTCTTCCTATGGACTGGAGAGGTTTGAATTAGGTAAAGAAAATTTTAAAATAAAGTTGCGTGAATAACCAACTTTAAACTTCCTCCCTTCTTTTCGCAACTTGGATTAGAAGTTCAAGTGCTGACAACATTTACTCCCTAACTTCTGGACTCCATTCCCTCCAATGACGTTACGTCAAGTCTCCATAATACAGAGAAGGGGTGATTAAACAATTGCATATATTAAAGGTCTGATATGAAATAACTTAAGTCCACAAAATACAGACTCCTTAGAATGTGTTTAATGCAATGCTTGGCTTATAATATGCAGCAGGATAATACAAGTTTTGCAAGAGTTACCTTTAATGTTTTGGTTCCCCTCAAAGTACTGAAAAGGCATTAAAGTGTGCAACTCGTTGGTTGTTGGGGAGAGGGGAAACCCTTGGAAAAATAAATCTTTAACTCACCACAAAAATCAAGGCATTCTTTCAGCTCAGAGAATCGATGTTGTTTTATTATTAAACCACTGTGCTGTTGTTCCCATGGAAACAAAGAAACAAATATTTGGAGCTGTGTAACACCTTCCACCAAAATTCCAGTTAAGAATGTTTTGGAAAGTGTTTCTGTCAATGAGAGCCCTCCTGTTCTGTGAATGACTGCTTTGTGCAGCCTTCCTGGACTCCTGCGCAGGCAACAAGGTGAAACTCCGCGCTCAACCTCATGAACATTACTTGTCTTTACAATTCTTCAAAAGGAATTAATTGCATCAGGAGGTCTTTGCCCAGTACAAATGACAAGTTTGCAGCAATGACCCAAATGAAATGTGTGACAGTGGTGGCATTTGGTCATTTGCTATTGGTTTGGGTTGGTTTTTTTAATCCATAATTTTTAACAGATCAATCCTAGCAACATGCCAAATGATTTCACCTTGAACCCAGCATGGTCTGTTCAGAAATGGAAGGAAAAAAACCCCATGAAATACAACAGACATTTTGGCTAAAAATCGTATTTACTTTACTAAGATAATATGATCCATCTACTCATTACCAGTGAGAAGAGATCTTTGCATGCTGTCAGATATCTTTTACCTGAGGCACCCCATCTGTTTGTATTTGCAGGTTGGGGTGAGAGGACGAAATCTGATCAAACTTAGCAGGTGCTCCTTTTTTTTTTTTTTTTTTTTAATTAAAATGCTGCTATTGTCTTCTCTTTGCACGCTTGCTTTCACCTGCAGGTCAACTTCATGTTTTAACTATTTTAACCAGAAAGTTTTCTTGTTACCTTGTTTTCCAAACAAGGAGCTTAGTCCAAAGGAGGAGTAGTAAAATACATTGACTCTGGTTTTCTGTGTTGGATTTTTTTTATGAATATAAGGTCAAAACTGTAATTAAATATCTCACCACTGGGAAAAGTATCATACTTCTCATTTCCAGCATGGAAAATAGTGATGTCTCATTAAGTGCAAGCCCATTTTGCAAGCTTTCCCTTGCTGGAAGCACTAATCATCTTGTCTACCCACATACCTGTTTTCACATAGTTCATGGAAGTTAATATCTTAGAAATCTCTTCTGCTCTGTTAAATGTCTTTGAAATCTGCTCGTTGGTTTGAAAGTTATTAAGGATCGGAGGGGGAAAAGACATTTACATACTGTTTTTGCATATTAGGCTAAAATGTAAATTTCTGATGTGTGAGGAGTCATCACGATGATTTCAACTACAAAATTGTGCTCCCTTTCTGAACTAGAGTTCATGATGCTGCATTTACTCTGTGTAATACCGCTTGTACAAGGATGCTGAAGCCCTCCAAATGTGAAGTAAAACAAATATGGTCATCTAAAACTTTCTAAATTTTAATGGATTTATTCTCATCTTTCCCTCCCTAATGTTGACATTATAGTCCAAAACCTGCTCAAGGTTGGAAGGTTTAAATTGTAACCAGCTCTAAAAATCATCCTTTTCAAATTACAGGCAGGCTAAAATCCACCAGCATGGGAAAACCTTCCTTCGCTGTAGGGTGAATGAACTGCTCAGATGCCTTTGATAGACCACACACTATAATACCTTTCAGTATTATCAAATAATAACTCGGAAACCCTTGGCCATATGCTATTTGAACTGAAATCAGAGGGCATATTTGGCTTGTGGTTTGTGGTCCCTGGAATATCTTGTGATGGGTGGAATATACTGAAATGAGGGGCTAGGAAGTAGTGCTTTTTATTTGTAAAATCCTGCTTAAGATAATTAGTGTAGAGCAGAAGGAATTCTTTTGCCTAGGCTATTGGTTATCTGTGTATCATGGCCTCGCATGTCTCCTGTCTCAAAGGAGTATGTAATTCAAGAAGCATCCCTATGAAAGGGAGAAGTAGCTTTTGTTCTCAAAACGCGGCGTTGTCATGATTGAGGCCACATGTTCCCTTATGGCCCCTAATCAGTTTGAGGCTGATTCCTATTTAGTTCCTTTCAACCACTGTTATTCCAGCTTTATGCTATTGTAAATTCGCTCGTTCTCATCAAGTTATACTGGCGTGATTCTCTGGTGTGTCAGGCTCTAGGTATATAGATACTGATATTCTTTCTAATGTACCTTTGCTGCCTTATGCTGGGTAATATTTTTCTACATAATGATTCACAGTAACTGCGCCTCAGGCAGTGGCTTGAGCTAGAAGGTTATGCAGCAAACCTGCAATACTTTAAAATATCGATTTTGGTTTTAAAGAGATGCATGAAAAGGGAGGGATGTTCTTGGGCTGAGGATAGTCTACACAATTTGAACATGTTGCAATGTGGTGAAAGAGAACCCATCATCTTGCAGAGAGACATTGTGAAAACTCCCATCTTCTCAGTGAAGATCCTGCTGCAATTGCAGTTATTGGTACGAATGTTTGAGAAGGCACAATCAATTGATTAAGGTGTCTATGCATTAATATTTTGTAATTATAAGTTATTTTTCAGAACTGTAATTTTGCTAGAAAATGCAGTTGTTACTGCTCCCAGTTAGCTTCATCTTTAATTTGTCTGGTAATTGATAATATTTTCTTTGTTGTGAATGTGTCGCTGTTTTATCAAATACTAGTAATTAGATTTATAGAATTAAAAAATAGTGATCCTCATAAAGGCAATTCTTACCCAGCCTGTAGGAAAGTTGAGTTCTAGTCCCTTTTCTCCAGAGGAACTTGAACCTCTATCTCCAGCTTCCAGGAATGGTCTTAATCACTACATTTTAGGATTGGGGTTTCATTTTGAAGAGAGAACATTATGTTTTCTGGATCACTCACTGGAATTGGTCTCTTGCCCTCAAGATGCGTGTCAAGTCCAGAGGGCTGCTGATTTATAGGTCCTTCTTATTCTCAGTGTCTGGCTTGATGCTTTTTGAGGTTCTTCAAAGAAGGGAGGAGCACCCGTAGAAGGGGCCTATTGGGGCTATAGCCCAGAATACACTGTACTGCCCAGCTGGGAAACTGGTCCAGATGTACTTTCTGGGTACTTTGATTAAGGGGCAAGGAGCCAACATGTCAGTTGTTTGCTCCACAGAATTTAAAAGACGGGTTTGTCTGCCAAGCAGTTTTTCCCCAAGTCTTCATAGTACTAACATGAACTAAAATAATGCACTCTGCAATTGCTGTTATTAAACCCAGCATGACTGTATTTCAGCCAATGCATTTGTGTTTAAACCAACGAACTAATGATCAAATCCACAACTTCTAATTGCAACCAGTACATGGTGTTGTAAACATGGTGCAGATGGCCTTGCTACCCTGTTAGCTTCCAATTAAAAAAAAATAAAATAAAATTTACTGGTCACTTAACCCTGTATGTGTAAGTCTCAGCCTGACATCATTAATATGTATTTGTTGACTGGAGGAAGGCACTAGAGTTTCCCTTCTTGCACTTTTACTCTGCCTTCTGTTAATGTGATTATTTTGAATCTGACGTTGGCTGCAGAATTTGCAGAACTTAAACATGTAATTTTTAGGAAAAAAAAAGAGTTGCTATGGAGTAGTAAAAATAATTATTCATCTTCTAGCCTAAGTTACTCACTTAGCAACAGTCCTAAAGTAGATCTGCTGAGCCTGAATTGATGCTTCTGTGTAGTAGTTTGTGTGTTAAAAATATGAGAATACCTTTACTCTTTCATGAATACAAATAGTATCTTCGTGACTTGATTTTGTTGGAGACAGAATTTGTCCCAGCTAATACCTTTCCTTGACTGATCCAACTGAGTAATTAAGTACATGCCTAACTACAGTAACGTGAGTACATGACTAACGAGCATGATTCCTCTTGTACTTAAGAAATTGTGAATATTTGGGTGGGTTGGGACTGTTACGAGCAAGTTCATGCTTTAATGTGGTTTTTGTAAGGATGATCAACTAGATACTTTTTTGTGTATTTTTGACAAATCAAAGATACTTTGGAAGGAGGACTTTGGAAGGGAGGACTTTTCAAGGAGCAAGTGAGCCCTTTTCTGTCCAGTCCTAGGCGTTGAGATGCACCTGCAGTTTTTACGTTTTTCCATGATGAAATGGTTTTGCTTAGTGCATATTACTGTAACTTGAGCCAACTCTGTTTAGGGTTGGTCAGTGTAGATCCACTGAGCTTTGCAGCTTTAGTCCAGTTAAGAATCAAGCTTTTTCTTCTGAAATAAATAGTGGTTTAAACTCTGTGACCAGTCTGCAGTGACCTTTGGGAAACAACATATTTTTTGGCTGGACAAGTACCCACCTATGGTACATCTTATTCCAAATATAATCCAGTGGCTTTTTTTTTTCCCCAGAGCAGATTTGGGAAAAGAAAAAGTAAGCAATGGCACGTAGGAGGAGAAGTGATGTTCAAAGGGAGCTCTGGGATCTCTGCAGCTCTGAAAAGCAGGCCACCTACATGGGGTCAAAACTACTGTAGGAGTGCAAGGAAGATGATACGTTATAAGCTGTAATTATTGTAGTGAAATATCTCCCCATAAAATGTAAAGTGCTTTGAGACCTTGAAAGTCTAGTTTAGTTCTTTGTTCATGCAGCACCTGAAACACCAGAGCCCTGATCTCTGAGTGGGACGTCTGGGTGCTGCTGTGATACAAAAAGTGAAAAATACTGAGAAAAATGCTACTGAGACAAAACATGAGATTCTCTGTATTAATGGCATTGCAAGACATAGGAATCTAAAAATGTGTTTGACAGTCTGTCATTGTAACCACTGAAACCTTAAAGGTCCAATTAAAACCTCATAAAGAGTAATTCAGTGATGTTTGCATATGTAAAATAAAATGCTTTCATAGCTCAGCTTTATGAGCATGTATGGACTCTAAGAATTCCAAAAACATTCGTGTATTTTTATGAATGTCATGAACTCAAAATTATTTAGCAAATTTTGCCACTTTTTTTTTTCTCTGCAGGCTTTCACCATTGCTTACAGCCCAAACCACAAATAAAGCATTAAAATTATTGATGTGACCTAAGCAGGAGGGCTACTGCCAAAAATAGCAGTATTCACTCAGGCTCATTCTATGTAGCTCTGGAAAAATTATTCCCATGCTACAGCAAAGATCACATTTTTTCCTTTCTTCACTAATAGCAAAAATATTACCTTTCAAGTGGTCTGTTATTCCTGCAGCTAAGCAGGAATAAGCAGGTTGGATGAAGTTTAAGGTAGCTAAATGAGCATGGCTTGCCAATCCAGTCTCCTGCTAATACAGTTAATGATTTATGATGCTTTTCTCTCCTGGTGCCTTCCCACCCCCTATTTTTGCCTTCAAGATGATGGCAAAATGAGGCAAATGGGCAAATGGAACCCAGTATTCGGCCTAACTGAGCTCCAGGAGCATTGCTCTTTGTTCTTTCCACTTTAATGAAGTGCATGGGAGCAGTTGGAGTACATGGTTGGGCTCTCGGGGAGTATGTTCAGAATGGATGCTCACAGTCCTGCCTTGCTGTGACCAAAAAGACGCTTTTACACCAGCAAAAACATGGGCACTCTGAAAAGAGTACAGGTATGCACATGTGTGAGACTCGTCTTGTGTAGTGTGTCTACATTCTCTCAGAGATTCAGTCTGCGTGGCAGTGATGGAGAGACACTTTATTCTTAGATAAGAATCCCGTGTGTGTTGCTCTCTTAAAGCTGGGATCCCCGATTTGGGTGACCTCCTCCCCCATATCAGCAGCAGCACACAGGGGTCCTGCTGCTGGTTGGTCCCTAAATGTACAGAGGACTCTGCATCATATGCTGAACGGATTAAGTTCAAACTAGTTACATATGCAACATAGACCCTTTTGTCCTTGCTGTGCCTAGGGCTTGCCAGATGTTTCAAGGTGGCTTCACGCAGGAGCTTATAGGTCTTAACTTCCATGAGGTTCCCCAATCTATACATTGATGTGTCACATAGATTAGTATTGTGGCCTTGATAGTGGAGCTCTGGGGGAGAGGTGTAGGAGCAGCCAGCCTTGGTGTGTGAAGCCCATCTCCCACACCATATCAGACCTGCTTTTCTGACTGTGTCTTTCAAGAGAGCACAGCACCCTTGCTGACTGGACCCTTAATAGTTTGTGACACTCTCATCAGGTGTCTGCATGGAAGGAGCTCAGCTAGCACTTGGCATACGTAAGTCTTTCAAGCCTCCAGAAGTGAAGTAGCTGTTTTATGGGGTTCAAACTGCTGCCCTGGGAGCTGTAGCAAATTGTACATGGTCCCAGGCTGAGTCAGTACCAGTGGCAGAAAGAGCCCACCAGTGCTGTTGTAGGGGGAGACAGGAGACTTTGGAAGGCAGGTGGAATTTATAGAGAAATACAAGCAATCCAATAAAGTGCTGAGAAAGACATGTAAAGGAAAATTTTCTAAAAAGAAACCCATAATCCTGAGGTGTGTTACACTGTTGAGGGGAACGAGAGGCAAAGAATTGATCTTGTCCATTGTGGTTTGTTTGTTTGATAGGTACGACTTCTAATGGCTGAGAAAATGGGCTTTTAGACTTTCTTCAGTCAATGAGAGTTTTTGTGCTAAGCAGTGCTGCTTTCTGCACTGAGATTAACCACAGCACAAAGACTCAGATGATTTGTTAGCTGATGCTCCAAGTGATTTAGAAAACAATTTGGGTAGCAAGTGTCGGAGCTGGGTTCTCTTACCACCAGTGCCCAGGCTTGTCTTTTGGCAGATTTGTAACTACCTCACTGTCTGTAGTAAGATAAGCACAACTATTTCTTCTCTTCCCTGGATTATTTGGAAGGCTAAGTTTATTTGTGTGAGAATACAGGTTTTTGAGATCTTAGAATAGTATCAGTACAAGGAGTCATCATTGCCAGTTTTAAAATCCATCCTCGAGTCCATGATTCAGGCATAAGATGATCATGAGCAAAAATGAGAAGGAAACCTGATATCCCTGTGAAGCTCAACCACAAAGATCCCGTTGATGAGGTATTGTCAGAGGTGAGATAGCAGAGAAGACGGACACGTGCTGTCTGGTGTTTTAGCAGGGACCCTGGAGCCCATTCTGCCCCGACAGAAGCCAGCTAGGCTTTTGTGTCCGACTTCAGAAAACTGTGTTATGCTCAAGCCGTGGACAAATACACAATGACTAAGAACTGAGCAAGCATCGCACATCATGTTATGCATGGTGAGATCGAGATAATTCCTGCACTTGCTGTGTGTGAAAGGTTTTATCTTGGAGCATAGTAGCAGCAGTCCACAGGGAGGGCAGATAAAGTGTGGGGGCTCTGATGGCTGCCCTGTGAGAGCAAAAGGAAACGATGCAGATTTGGGGCTGGGGCGAGAAAGCTTATTGAGGTGGGAGACCAGTAGCAGGAAAGGTAGGACCTACAGAAAAAGTAGGATTCTGGAAGAGATGTGTGCCTCCAAGGCCCATTGCTAAATAACGTGGAAAGACAGACATGCACATCATTGTTGTGGGAGTTTTTCTCATTAGATCAAAAGGACAACATCACAGCAATCTGTTGCTTCTGTAGAAAACAGCATCCAAGGGGAGGAGGAGGAGACACATGTGGGCAGCGAGAAAGCTCTTGAAAAACAACTAAGGAGACAGCGTGGAAGAAACAGCTTATGGGGTGGGGTCGGAGCAGTCCCAGTGCACTCAGAGAGGAATGAGAAGGCAGATGAGTGGGTGAGGACAGACACCCTACTGAATGCTGATTGTGGCACAGCCTCCATCTGTCCTTCCTTGGTGCACCCACTCCTAGTGCTAGGAATAAGTTGTGATACCATGGAATCAGATTGCTGTTTGTAGTGGTAAAACTGCTGCTGAGAAACACAATCTTTGTTTCCTAGTGAATGATAAAGAAACAATAATAAATGGCATTTACAGGCCCAGTTGTTTATTCCTCTTTGCAGCAGCGCTCTTTTTCTCGACAGCCTGTTTTGCCTGTGCCCTCACAGCCTGGAGACCCCTTGCACTACCTGCATGGGTGACTTACCTTTCTTAAGCTCCAGTAATTCATGGCTATGAGACCAAGGCACTTAGACACCAAGCAACCTCCACATTAAATAATCACCACAGGAACTGATGCTGATATAAAGCTACATCCAAGAATTCAATAACTTTCACTGTTGACAACCCAGTAGAGTTTCAGCAATTAACACCTTCCTGTTGCAAAGATTCTCCCTGAGGACTATGGAGTAAAATAAGGCTAGAGTTGGTTAAATTGTGTATTCCTGCTTAGATGTTAATCTAAAAATGTGAATTACCTTCCAAAAGTAGAATATCTTCAATCTCATTTAATTCTTGATGCATCCATCAAAAAGACTTTGTCTTTGTAACCTTGCATATCTTCCCATCAAAAAACTTGTCAGGAATATCAGATGAAAAAGAGGGGGTTTCTTCCTTCCTTATTCTTCTTTCAGAGACTTAGTAGGGAGAGGACAGAACCATTCAGAGTAAGCCTTACTACGCTGCCTTAGCTACAGGACAAGTACTCAAATGTCCGCAATACTGACATAGTATGGAAAGCAGACAGAAAAGTCAGACCAACTTCCAGACCCCAGGTTTGCTGTTAGTTTAGTTCTCTCTTGACCTGTGTACTCTGCACTTCCCTTATGACTGCCTGGATGCTGAGGATGGCTCGGCAGCTCCAGATGTCTGAATTTTGTGCTGCTGGTTCTCTTTCAGAGAACAATCCCGCTTAAAAACCTCAGGAGCGGTTGCACAAAGGCACAAGGGAATGTCAGAAGTAAGTAAAGAAATGTATTTTTATTTCGGCACTGAATTTCCTTTAGGAGTATTAGCCGTCACCCTTGGTATGAAATGACTGACTGTTCTACGTGAGGGTGTTACCGTGTTCTGAACCTGACTTCAATGTGGTCCACGTTAGAGCCAGGAGAGAGCACCAGCAAAGGTGGGCTGTGTGTTCTCCCTGAGGTAACAGTGTGTGAGCCTCTGGCTTTGTTTTAGGCATGTCTAAGGTGAGAAAAAAGAAATCCAGAGAAGAAAAGTAGCTAAATCTTTATGCGTGTTTTGTTTTCGGAGAGAATACCTGTCTGGGGTAATACTTCATTGCCTGCATTCATGAGAAGTAGGAAAGCAGCTCTATTTACTTCAGCTTCATTAGTGGCAGACCAGCTTCTCAAATGAGCACAAAGTTTCTTTTTTTTGCCAGCTCCAAACAGATAAAATTACTACTTGGTAAATTCCACATAACCTTTAAGGCTTTCAATCACAGCTGTAAATGCTACTGTGCCCCCAGCTCCTGCTTTTACCAAATTGTATTATAAGCACCTTAATTATAGTGCACGCTGTCTGATGGGCCACAGAAAAGGTCGTCTTCCAAAGAATATATGATAACAAGGGTGGAGCGATACTGGTCGTTTTTCATCTGTGGAGAAAGAAAGGGCTTTGCAGAGAAGAAGATTAATAGTAAACAATGTTAATCTAAATATATCTCAGACACAAAATATCACATTCCTTCAGGCTTGCCTTCTCGGGGGGTACTGGCATTAACCATTTTCCTGTGGGGATAGCTACACAAAGACATGCTCCTCCTCTTTGGAGCAGAGCTAAAACTGAGGCATGTTTTTGTTGTTATTTTACTGTTGAATCTGCAGCAACACAATGAGCTCTCTCACTTGGGCTGCTTGTAGCAGTTGAGTTCAGGGATTCCAGGTTGAAATCTAGTTCAAGGGCAGAGAAGTGAACACAAACATTCGCAGTGACTTCACAGTGGTTTGAACAAATTCTCCACGCCGCTGCAAAAGAGAAGAATCAGACCTGGGTCTTGTAGATGGATTAGTCCCCCATTATAGCCTGTGTCTGCCTCTTTACTTATTTAATTATTTTGTATAGGTCAGATCAAAATAAGTTGGAGGCAGCTCGCTTTTAAAGTCTCTGCTGTACTCTGTATAGCAAAGCATCTGGCAGGACCATTTCATTTCTGACTCCCACTGTTAATGGCATGGCTTTGGGCCTTTGGGTAGGCAGGCTATCCTTATCACCTTGGCTGGCTTCCAGCTTCAAATAATAATCCATTAACGTCTGCCCTGCTGGCATTCTTGCCAAATACAAGGGATATCTTTTAAATAAACATTGGCAGTTCCCAGTCGGAGGAAAGAGAAAGGGAGTAGAGGAAAAACAATCCTTGACATTTCAGTGACTTTGCAGGGCTAGCTGACACCTGGTACCACCCTTATCTGCGGGTGTTTATGCAGAGCTGCAAAACACAGCTTCTTCTGTTGGCTCTTTTGCTTTCTTTAAATAGAACTGGAAAGACTTGTAATGATAGGAGTAACTTTCTTGGATAGGCACTCTTTTCTTTGCCTTTTTTTTTTTTCTTTTTTCCAGACTGGGGAGACCCCTGTGTTAACATCTGTGCTCCTGTTTTCCTCTGAAGTTGAGCAAGAATAGTGCAGCAGGCTTGCGTGCCTCGTACTTTGCCAACAATATTTTTTTCCCACAGTTTTCCTCCCCAGTGGATTAGATACAATGCAGATTTACTTTCACGGGGGCACTTTCCCACCTGATTTCCTATCTCTTCATCCATCAAACCAAACAGCCACACTGATCTGCCAGCAATCAGAGCAACTGGGGCTCACCCCATTCTCAGTGTTCCTTGGGAAGTGCTTTTTCTGGTTTTTTCAACCATTTCACTTTCTTTCTCTGTAGCTGAACTCTCAATGACAGCTTGAGGTTTATTTTTCCAGCTGTTATATTTTGCTTAATAGCAATAAAATTACTTGTTTGGATATTTCATAGTATCAATAAATGAGCTGTCTAGGTTTTATTTTTGCAATCCGGTTAAGATCTGGAGTTGGATTCATTCTTCCAGGATGCGATTGGGAGACAGTAAAATATTTATTGTTCAAAGAATAACGTAGGGTCAAACCTAGAGCTTGCTACCCAAGTCTGGAACTGGATTTCATTTCTGGTTGTTTTGCCTTGATTCACTGACTGCAGTGATGCTACTACCTTAGTGTATATCAGTGGTAGCTAAAGGCACAAACAAACTCTTTTTACTCCATCTTTATAGCAAGTTAATGGATTGGACAGTAGTTTGAAGAATTTGAAGTCTTGATTGTAAGCATATTTTGGTACTCAATTCTGTCCTGCTAATGACTTGGGGACTCGGTTCGCAACTACTCCCTTGCCAAAATTTCCTCAAATTTTATATAGCATTTGCAGCGTTGTATTTTGCTTACCACTTTTCATCTGAGTGCTTGAGGCTATTCCTACCTTTTCCTCAGTTTCAACCATACCTGCCCATGGCTAAACTTCCTATCAGGTTAGCATTATTACTGAATTTTCTGATGTGCAGCTAAAAGTTTCCTCTAACCCCATAGTGTGTGGGATGGGGCACAGGGAGGCACCGTAGCTGCTAAAGGGCATAGGGACAAACTGACAAAGTACAAAATGCATTTTTTGACCAGATCCTCATTTTGGGCATTAAGCATTTATGTCTCAATACTTCCCTTTTTGAAGCATGGTGACATTTGATTATGTGAATGTGTTTTCAATGAAGATAACTTAATCACCAGCATTGGGAGCTTGTATATCTCCTAAATAAAATGGAACCAATCTGAATCTCCCCAAACCAATCTTTGCTGTATTTTTAGTTCAATATATCGCTCCACCCCTGGCCAGCCTGTATATGGTAAACCTTCTGCTATTTCCTGCTCAGTTATTTAGTGCTGGAGCCAAGCTAGTTTCAGTTCCTGAAGCAGAACCAAGCAAAGCAAATGTGGTTAGAATGGAGTTAACTGGAAACATTCCCAAAAGATAGCTGATTTACTCCCAAGTGCATACTGATCCACCTACACTGGAAAAGAAACATCATTTGCAAATTATAACCTCTTCACTCTGTGTAGATTCTGTCTGGACACTTACAGCCCTTTGTTAATAGTCTGTACTTAAAAAGAATTATGAGGAAGTCTTCAGTTCTTATGCTGTAGGCTCTTCACAAGCAGACTATAATTGAAAATGCTGTTAAGCATTTTTGCAGTGAAAGTTATCCCTTTAGTTGTTGAAATATTGCACCTGAAGTGTAAAAAAGGGGGAAGAGAAGTAGGGTATAATATTGAGAGGCTGCTAAAAGGAGGCAAATGCATATTAAGTAAATGTAGGTCCCTAAACTAGATTAAGGTGAAACATACATTGTTCTTCTTTCATTGTTTTATGAGACTGCACCAAACCCTAGCTGCTGGAAAATGTAATGTCTTGAATTTTGCTAGCCGGAAAGATCCTTAAATGCAAGTGTGCTCCGGTAGGGAGAAGGAGGCAGCTGCAGTTGCTGTCTGGGCTAATAAAACATTTCAGTGGGCATATTTAGCAGGGAGGAGCGCTCCACAGTAGCATCCGAGTCTAAATCTGGAGCTGTTAATTGACTTTAGATTAGTCTATGAGGGTCTTCTCCTCCAGGGCAAACAGCATTGGTAGCCCCCCTGAAGTATGAGGGTGAAGGGTAAATAAATACAAAATTGCTGCCTTCAGTAGAGGCTGTGGATTTGTGCAAGGTGAGATCTGTATTCTGCTTTCCTGGAAGTAATCCTAAAAAGCGCTTTGTAGAGTGCTCCAGTGGTTTTCTGCAAAACTGTCACTAGAACCTGGTTCCTTCAGATGACAAAGTTTGCAGGGCAGAGAGCATAGTTACCATGGTTTGCTAAAGAAATGTCTGAATTTCTCCTCCAGTAACTTTTCAACCTGTTCTTCAAATTAAAAAGGTAGAGGTCTTGAAAATAAAATACTGTAAGTTTAGCAAAAATAAAAAGTTGAATACAGTGCAGAGGCCCGAGTTGTGTTTCCCACTGTTGTGCCTCCCCTCTCCCCAGAGGATGACTGCAGTGGAGGTGAAACACTTAGCAGACACTGGGGAATCCATGTAGGAATTAGTCTCAAGGAACAAAATCAATAGTGAATCTGGCTTCAGTAGCTCTTCTATTCACAGGGTTAATTGTTTAAATAAAGGAATGCAGTAATAGAGACGCTTTGCTTCAGGCCTCTCTCTTTTAGAGACTGTAAGTATTTTCTAACCCAGATTTAAGAACAACAATGTGTAGCTGTGCTGGAACAAGTGCTATTTTTAAGTTTCCTGTGGTTTGAGAAATTGTCAGATTTCTCTGTCTGAAGGATCGAGGGATCCAGAAAACCATTTCTGAGTTTCTGGTATGAATGGTGAATGAATACAAAAACAGATGCTGAAGTTCTGCATTGTAGCAGATGAAAGAAGATTAAAGATCTCAGCTATGCTAATCGCAATCCAGAGCAGCTCCAGCAACTGCAGGCTTTAGTTAAATAAATATTATTTAACCTAGTTCAGGAAAATCCCTCCACTATGACAAAACAAGTTCTTCCACTCTTACGGGTCATGACCGCATACGGAAGCAACCCACGCTGATAACCTGTTGCTCAACTGATACTGAGTAAGAGTCTTCAAAGAGCAAGTCTCTGCACCTGCTGACCTCCGCTCTGTCTAGCAGGCCTGTCCAGGTTGCAGTGATGTAAGCTGCCATCCCCTGTGCGGATCTAATTCTAGCCATTAGTTGGTTGTGCACAAGCAATGCCTTTTTTTGGTGCAAGCAGAGGCAGTTCATATGCAGAGCCCTGTATATCCCAGTAAGTGTCCCATTGTACATGGGAAGATGCTGTCTGTCTTCTAGCTGCGTCCACGATGCTCTGGCCTCCCTGCCGCTTTTTGTTATGGAATAGTTTCTAGAGCTCTGCTGATTCTCACTGCTATGGCTATTCCTATGTGTGTGTGTTATTGGGCCTGGTATAACCCGTGTTAAGATTACACAGTAAAAATGCTTTTCTTTTTTGTTATTATAACACCATAGGTGCTATTTATGGGTTTGACATGCTCCCTGTGACACAACCTTTCTTGTTTCACAGCCAGCAGTGCCAATGAACATCTTTCATCTTTGTCTCTCCTGCCCATGTATTCACATGCTCCATAAATATCAATAGTTATGATTAAATATAAAAGAGATGCAGTGCCAGTACTTGTGTATTGGCATAGGGGAAGAAGAGGACAGAGAAGAGGCAAGAGTTTTGTTTTTATGCAAACTGAAACATTACAGTAGCAGAAACGATGGCACTTACAGTAATGTCACAGTCTCCTGAATAATATCATTCCATCATTGCCTGGAAACTTAGCAATTCTGCAGGGATGCATTTCACTTGAGTAATTGTATAGCATCTCAGCAAATGAGTACTACTTTATACATCCAAGAGTCCATGAGGACTCGTGCATGTTTGTTGCCCACAAGATTTCTTTCCAGCAATGCTGCTTGCATAGGCCTTCCTGTGCACCTTGGAACCAACTTACTTTCTAGACCAAGTGTCACCCTGTGCCCTCTGCCTCTGCGACTGGAGGGACTCTGATGAGGATCTGATGGGAGCCTGTTGCTTACTCTTGTAATGACTAAGTGAAAGCACTGATTGCTCCTTGCAGTTCAGCAAGTTACTGGAGGCACACGCCAGACTTCGAGGCATATTTTGTCTTTGTTTGATATTCTCCTCTCTGCTTCCTCATCTGAATGAACTTCAAGGCACTGACATCTTTCCCACATCCTCTGAGTTTGACTGACATCTTTTTTAGGACTTTCAGTAGAGGAGCACAGCAGCAGTCTCTTCTGGTTCACAAGAATTTGTAACAATCCAGAAGCCTTTCCTGGGTGGCGTTAGACCAAAGAAACCAGGAGTATGGTTCTGCCCATCTGGGGACATAAGGCAGCATATATACAATCCTCTTAACAGGGTTATATATTTATATGAGAAACATCACATTTTATACCATACAGTACAAAGATCCTAGAAACTTTAAAAATATGATATGGGAATGGTACACAAATGAGCAGTTGCACAGCTTATAAAATTCTCATGTGGCTTTACATTGCAAAACGACACATCTGGCATCTAGCTGAGAGAGCTTTTTAATTTTTTTTCCTACCGCAAGGTGCTTTCTCCAGGGAAAAAAAGAAAAGTCAAATTCCCCAGAATAAGATGCTTTCAGTATTAGCAGTATATGGCTATATGTGCCCTGTGAAAGTGGAGAAAATATCACAGATACAATCAGTACATTATGTTATTGACCAAAACAAAACTGGAAAGTTTTAAGAACAACCACTGTATAATGTCAGATTACCGCAGTGTCTGGTTTTGGGAGCCTCATTCTCTTTGAGAGTTATGCCAACATACAAAAGAAAAAAACTAAATGGCAACCAAGAAAGATATCATTTTCCCTATTTTCTTTTCTTTTTTTTTTTTTCTTCTTCTCTCCCTTTCTTTTCCTGTTGGGAGTGTTTCTGTTTGTCTGAGTAAAACTTACCCATTCCAGTACCTAACTGCTAGTTCAGATTGCTCGCCAGCCTGGGAAGTTGTTATGCAGGTTGCACTTAAACAGCTTGCGTTTGACTGCAGAGCACCTGTTAGTTGATTGGGAGACAGTAAAATTCAGGGCAAAGGCTTCCCAAACACAAAGGATCGCTTGTGGAAAAAGACCTTGTTGATTTTGGATGAAGTTATAACCACCAGTTGATGACTTTAGTGAGGCATTGTAGGGTGTACTAAGTCTGTACATGTGTTTCTGTGTGTGAAAAAACAACACCTGAGCTAAACAGAAGAGAACAGAGCTAAACCGAGTCTCCTCCTAACGGTCTTTCTTCAGGTGTGTTTTATGGAGCGCTTTTGAAAGAACTTTTTGTGTAAGCGCCTTGGAAACTCTTTTCAAAGCCCCTGTGCAGAAGTGCCAGAGCCTGTGGGCCACCTTCCTGCTCAGAGCTTGCATCTTGTAGCTCACGTCTTTCCAGTTCAGACCTTGGTCTGTCAGATCGGGGTGTTCCAGACCCTGCAAGAGTCATTTGCCTTAGTGGGAGGTGGAGGAGCTTGAAATAAATGAGAATTTTAACAAAAAAGTGTTCTCTCTTTATCCCAGTCCCTGTTCTTTCATCTATTACCACACACTGCTGCACCCTTAACTTTGCTTCATGCCTCCTGCTTGCTGTGCTCTCTGGAGGCATTTATCCCTTCTCTTAGAGTCAGCTTTGTGTTCTGACTCATTCACTATTGTGTTTGTGGTTAGTTTTATGGAGTGAAGCAACTGGGATAACCTTGTGAAGATCAAAACAGAGTACTTTTAAGTGACACACGTTTACAGTATTAATTTTCAAATACATTTAGGTATAATATTGACATTCATTTGTTCTTTACAGGAGCATGCTTGTTTTGAAAGACAGACAAGCAAAAAGTTTTCATGATAATACGGTTCATCTATGAACTAACTTGCTCATTTGTTTTAAAAGAGCCACTCTAAACTTCCAGGATTCATGAAGCTGTTCCCCAGAAGACATCAGTCTAATCCAGAGCCCATCAGAGTCTGTGAGCATCTTTCTGTTTTGCTGACTTGGTTTCTAGCAAAGAACTGAGCTATGAAACATGGTGACACCTCTTGGTCATGCAGACTTGTGTCTGCAGGATCTCCTTGCTCCTCAGGACCTCTCTTTTTGTAGTTCAACTGCAGTCTGCTGGAATAACTTTGACTTTCTTAGAAGGAGTTGTTATTGCAAAGCTTATCAAAATTTCCTCTCACTTTCAGAGCTAGACAGTTTAGTGAATTGGTGCAATATGAACAGTGTGACCCAAAATGTTTATTGTGAACAAAGCCATACCACTGTGTTTTTGGCAAACAGCTGTATTCTGAATACTTGCAGGATCTTTTCAATAACTGCCACATCCTTTCCCAGCAGCTCTCTCAGGAGCTGCACAGGCTGACGGGGAGGCTGCTTTGCGCAGAAGTGAGATTTGCCAGTGGACAGGAGAGCCTGCTGCATCCATAGTGCCTGCAGGAACCGGGTAGGAGCTGGTAGTTATTTCTTACCATTCAAGTTACTTCACACCTTTCCTTTAACATTTCAACCAGAAATGAATTATTTCTCAACCACTGTGCAAGGCAGCACCTCTGCAATTTTGCCGAGTTTGGGATTTACCACCCCACCACACACACACAATACCTTCTACCCCACTCCAAATGCCAGAACAAACACAATCCATGTGTTTTAATGTAAGGCATCCAGGCTCAGGTTGAGGGAAAGCCAAGCATTACACCAATCACATGCAGCAAGCTGATCTTCTGCTGCAGTTTTTGTTTAAAACCTGATTATTTGTGCAGGCTGGATTCTGAAACATTTGGCTTGGAGCTGGACAAGCAGAACTGACAAGCTGGATGATTGCCTGGTGTGCTACAACAAAGGCAGAGAAAGAAGGAGCCTCTGGTATCATTCAAGTGCCTGACTGTTTTTTTCAGCAGGTATTTTTTCAGTTCACAGCAAGCCAGTGACACCAGAAAGTGCAGTAACAGCAACCTCAGTGGTGAAACTGCCGATGTTACAGAGGGAGATAAAGTGAAGTATTTGTTGGAGTGGCAGTACCAGGAAATGGCTGAGACATCACATGACGGAGGATGTGCACTCTGTAGCAGAGGGACTATTTACTTACAGGCTAGACTTCCACCAGACTCAACCAAAGGCAGTTTTGGATAGTTATTTGAATTACCTGACCCACTTGCAGTGGGAAGTCATTATATAGATAGTAAATACCTACCCCACCCTTGGTAGACAGACAGACTCTGCCAAATTGGTTTAACTCAGCTGCGCAGAATATGAAATATTGTACCTTTCGAGTTAAAGCTGTCATTGCAAAGACATTAGAAGCTGCTGCTCTTCCAGTAAACTGCTCTGCTTCTTGGCATTCAACCATTGTGGAGAAAGCCTCTAGGATTTACCTCTTACCACCACCTGGAACACAAATCATATGCGAAGAGTAAGTCTGAAATTTTTTTAAGGTGCAAATCACTTGCTTCTGCCACTGATGAGAAAAGCTCCCAGGCCCTCTGGCAGTCAGGGAAGTTGTGTGTGACGGAGGATACTGATAGGAGCTTTACACAGCCGTTCATTTGAAGTGTTTAAATAGAGAATCCAAGACAGTTTTTCCTAGACTTTTTTATTTTCTTGTAATGAAAGCTGCAGCTAACTTAGGACACATAACATGCTTGGTGATTAATTATTGTAAAGTGATGGAAGGGTTTAACATTTTAAGCCAGATGCTTGAAACATTATGTACAAGTTATCATTTTTTAAAATCATGTTGCTGTTGTAGTGATTCATAACTGTAAATTCTTTTCCCCATAAATAGATGAGATTTCACCCAAATCTGTGGCCTGCCCCAATGTTGACCTTTAGCATAACCCTGCAAATTATCACCAAAATAAGATTCTGGTCTTGCTTACACCAGAATGTAGTTGGAGAAAGTCCATGAAAAGACAGCGGATTCATACTAATGCAGCTAAGAGCAGGTCTGGTCCAAAACAGATTTTAAAGTAAGAGGACTTACTTCAAATTAGAATGATGATGACCTTTGCTTGGGCTGTAGGAATAGATGGTCATAGAAAAGGAGAAGAACTGCATATAGAGGAACCTTGTCTTCTGCTGCACATGTAGCTCAGCCTGATTTTGCTTATATTTTGTGAGACTTATGTGAAGCTTATAGTATGTGAGACTTCAGACACTGACACTGAAGATACTGGGATGGGCTGGAGTAGTTCTTTGAGCAGAAACTGAAGTGAAAATTTTATTTCCTTCAGGGATCACTTCTCAGACTTCAGGGGCTAACTTTTCATTCTATAAATCCAGGGGACAATCTTGCTTGTCCTCCTCTGCAAAACCAGTGACTATTTGCTGAAGTTGACCTGATCTATCTGTGTGCATGGGGCTCATGTATTGCTGCTGACTTTTCTGCACACCACATGCTTGCTGCCTGGGTTGGATAGGCTTAGGAGAGACCACAGCTAAGTTAAAAACGATTTATGCTCCTATTCTGCTGGATCATTAGTCACATATGTACAGTGTTAAGGACAATGTGTCACACTGGGCTCAACAAGGGATTTTAATGCACTAAGGCAAAGATCCATAAAGGACATGGGTACCCGGCTCTGAGGCTGGGATTCAGAAGCCTTAATTAGTATACTACTTTGCCCGCACAGTGAGTTAGGAGAATTCAGTGTCTAGTAATGGGATTCACGTGTACCAGTACTCTGAGTGGGGGCAACTGAGTTAGCGAGCTGGAAAAATGCTGAAGAAAAGGATACGTTTCTGTGCTTCAGTTGGTACCTAAGCCCTTTTCTTGGATCTGACCCCGAATGCTGAAGTTTTAGTAATATGTACCAGTCAGCCTGTGTTTACAATTCCAGTGAATTTCCTTAGGGAAATAAATCAAATTAAACTTTTTTTCATTTGACCCTGTTATTAAAGTAGAAAGCCTAACACCAAACTGCACTGGAGGCCCAATGCTATGCTGGAGCCACACTTCCCTTGTTTCTATTCTATTTATGAATGCCCTTCATCAACTAATCACTGTTTGGCACAGTACTAAATTTAATCACTGAACTCCAAACCGTTGTAATGTGTCTACCTACTCCATGGTTCCATTTGGATGGAAATTTTCTATCTCGTTTAAAGACTATTAAAGCCCTGCCTTTCTTGTGCAGAACAAAAGGGTATTGTTTACTTTGTTTTTCGTTATTTTCGCATTCAACAAAAGATGATTATTCTGTCTCCTCAGTGCTGAGATCCCTGTGAACATGCAGACCTCCTCTCTACTTGCTTTTCTTTTCCCTGGGTGACTACAAAATAGAAAAATTTCCTTCACACAGAAGCTTACGATTGAAATGCACAAAAGCAAATGTTATTTATCTAAACTTTCAAGGTTTTCCGAATGAAGGTATTAATTAAAAAGTTGATGTGAGGCATAATTGAATCAAGAAAGAATGTTACAAGGCACAGCAGCAGTAGCAATGAGAAGAATGCACATTTATGATTAAGAATGAATCTTTCATGATATAAAAACATTTGTTTCAATCAAAACCTTTAGACCTTTTAAGAGCAAGCCCACAAACACGTAGTTGTTTGTTTAGATCCTATTATTTCCATCACAGTGTAATCTAGGGAGAATAGCATTTTGATCCTACAACTAGGCAGCCTGTGGGCAGGAGAGCAGGGTTCTTGCTTTTCGAGAGCTAGCAGCCCATTCACAGTGGGTTGACTTTGAAAAGACCCATTTATTGAATGACGCAAGGTACAAATTATGACTCACTCTGCATAGGTTAAGTTTGTAAAAATCAACCTATATTCATCTTCCTAGCACCTACACAGCTGCATAATGTATTTATTATCTCTAGGGTCCCGTTAACCCTTTTGCAGTCTTAAAAGTGATCCGCAGTACAACCGAGACAAACTGATGTTCTTAGCTAGTGAATAGAAGTTTTTCTCTTTTATCGGTGGTGCTCTAGTGAATGGTAGATTTTCTTCTCTCTGGCTAGGATTAGGTCACAGAGTGGCCCAGCAGGTTGGGTTTGAACATTTCTTCCTGTTCTAACAGCCTCGTAAAAAATATGTTGATTGCTGGTGTTGTTTGCCGATATGTGACACTGTGTTTTCCAGGTCTCAACCAGATGAACCAGGTACTCTTCGATCTCCGAGTCCTCTAATGATCTTGCAATGATGTAAGTAATCATTTATTATAAACAGCTTTTTAAGCAGAAGTTTGGTGCCAGTCCAGCATGTTTTATTAGTTGAAACATTTCCTTGTGTTTCCCACTTGTATTGCAACCTACTTTTTATGATAGATTTAAGGGTATGGGAGCAGTTCTGCTGTGTTTGCAAGGCCTTTAAAAGGACAGAACCGCCTCTTCACCCTCTCCACCCATCTCCTTCCCCATCTTCCCTCCTTTCAGAGGGAGAACATCAGGAAGTTTGGAGATTCAGATGTGGTTCCTAAACCTGTGTCAATGAGGAAGGTCTGCTACACTGCTGGAAATGGTGTGCAGCCACTTGTTCCTGTATTTCAGCTCTTCTTCCTCTCAGGAAACCCAGACTGTAAGGGAAGGAAAACCCCAGATGACCCTTGTATATGTAGTTGCTTAAACAAAGGGTGTTACCTTCCATGCATGGTTCATTTCTCCACCTATTGCTCTGCTGCGCATGTAACAAATAATGACAGCTGGACTGTCATTAAGGACTGGCTGTATGGGATGCACACTGAGAAATGAAGTATCTCTTTCTTTCACCCCTTGTCTGTAGTCCTAACTCAGCAGAATTTTCCTTGTCTGGTAATATGGCCAGACTAGAGGAGGGACCGTACCTTCCCTTATTACTGTGGGTGAATAAATACTGCAAAAAGCCTTTCTCCAATGTTGAATCAAACACTGAAATTAATTTACTTCCTCTCTGTTCATAAATACTGTGTGTCAGCTTTCTGCAAGCCACAGTATGCTAACCTAGTTGCAGAGATTCCTACAGAAAGGAAGTGGCAAAATTGCTTGTAAGATTATTTACAGCAAACTAATGTGAAAAATGAACATTGGTCAGATACTTGTCTGTGTCTTTACTCAGGGAACACATATTACCCAGTAACTTTCATGGTCAATCACATCTAAATGTAAAATGTGAGTTTCAGAACACAGGTAGGGAGCGGATTGGAATTGAGTATAAAGATATATATGCTGTTGTTTTTAAGCCCATAATAAAACTTACCGAATACTAATGAATAATAGATGCATTACAAGGAAATTACGATCTGCTCCTGTTTAATCCTTGAAAGAAAAAAGCAAATTCGCTTATGAGCTCTCTGTAATAGTTTACTCTTTAAGACAGAACAATGGAGGCTTGGTATGAAACTCTCTGGAATCACTAAAAAGACCCCTATTTTACGCCCCAAGTTTGTAGCCTACACAGAAGTCTGTTATGGCAGCTGCCACCTTTACTAACACACCAGCGTTTGGACCAGGTTCCTCTAGGGCTACAGCAGCAACAGCTCTTAAGTCTGGCTGAAAGAGTCTGATATTCCCTGTGGATCAGGCACAGAGGTGGACCTGTAACACACACTCACCTGTGCGTTACGTCAGTAAGTCTAGTATGTGCTGTTCCAGTTGTAGCTCTTATAAATTAAACAGAGAAATAAGCTGCTTTTTTGCTTCGTGCCACTGCTGAAATATGATCCAAGGCTCAGGTAGATTCCAGCTGTGATCTTGCTCCTTGGTTATGAACATACATTTATGTTCTCAAGACATTAGAGCTCCTTCTACACAGGCAAAAATTGTAAAAACAAAATGAACAACGTTCTCTGTGTACAGTAGAGTTATTTAAAGTGCCTGAGGGTTTGAACATAAGCAGACACTGTGTTCGCATACAATATAAGCAAGACTTCTGGGTTTTGGCATTTAAAATGACAATTAAAAATACAGCAGGCATGTTTCAGCAACTTTATGGGATGCCATAAACATCCAGAAAAGGATTCCAGACAAAAGTAGAGATTCACAATAAGGATTCTTTTCTTCTTTTTGTTTCCTACCTCGTTTTTCAGTGCGATGTGTTGTGACACACCAAAAAACTAATGAAACAAAAGTAAGGGGCAGAATGTGTCTCACTTATTGGAAGCTATTGTATGATAGAAAATGCTTCTTTGGGAGAGTCAAAGTTTACAATTGGTGTGGCTCTGTTCAGGTAGTTGTTTTAGCTTCCTACAAGCCCCAAACAAGTCTGGAAGGTGAAAAACACTTTCCTTCCTCAACACAGAAACAGACACAATAGACTCAAAATCTCTCCCTGGCACAAGTTTGTGTACTGTGACGCTACCTGAATTTTCTTAGATATATTTACCACAGGAACGATGCTACTGCATAGTCGGTCGGCTACTCCCACTGTAGTCTCCTGACAGCATGCCATGGATTATGAAATTTGGTATTGAATCGTGTACCTTTAAGCAACATAGTGTTTACAAATTTATAAGGCACCTCTTGTTGTGAATGTGTTTTAGGCATTAAGCTAAAGCGAGAAGAACTTGAATCTCAAGTTAAGGATTTAATTACAAGGCCTTTCTTCCTTAATGCTTTTTTTCCTACCACTTGTAAACCCTTTGACAAAAAGAGTTCTTTGACTTCTTTGCTTTTTTTGTACCTGAATTTCTCTTTAATCTACTCCTTAATCTCCAAAATGCCTTGAAATTTTGTTATGACATTGGGTGGAATTTCCTCTAGGATGGTCAGCTCTTTCCTAGCCTTAAGATGTGAAACAAAACGCAGTTTGTTTTTAGATAGTTCTGAAATTATGTCTTCTCTTTATGTCACTTTAGCAATGTGTTTTGTTCTGTGCATGCATTGAAACCACATAGTCATCAACTCACCCACCTAATGATGCTCAGCCAAAGTAATCCCTCCCCAGCTCTTCTGGGTTTCTCTCCATGCCCCCCCTTACCACAGGAGGCGTGCTTCTGCGTGGTTCCTCTTTTTTTTTTTCTTTTCCTTTTTTTTCCTTTTTTTTCCCTTTTTTTTCCCTTTTTTTCTTTTTTTCTCTCTTTTTTTTCTTTTTTTTTTCTTTTTTTTCTTTCCTTTTTTTCCCCCCACCTCTTCACTTTAGCATTCTGGAAAAAATGTAGTGTCTTGTATAGTTTTGGGGGTATTGGCAGAGAATTTGCCTTTTTCCTCCATGCAGGGGCCAAGGAACAGTTAGTCTCTTCTTTCTTGTCCCTGGACACCAGCATTGGGGTTGTTTTTCAGGAGGCAGGGCTAAGCGAGAATTAGGTTCCTGCCACCCCTGAGTTAAGCAATGCTCTGCATTAGTGAGCCAGTGTCTCAATCATCAGGGCAGGAAGTGCGCACACCAGTCCACAGGGACTGGGAACGAGGCATCTGCCAGAAAAGAGGGAGATAGAAGGTATCTTAGGGTTACGTTTGTTTCCTGTAGCTGTGCATTTGCTGCGGTTTTGTTTTCCTTTCCCCTCCCCCTCACCGCAATGCAAAACTATGTAGGAGCTTTTTTTTCTCTTTACCTGTATTTATTTCCTTTAATTAGGCAATAATTTTACAATTCTGAGGGATTCAGAAGCGATCCCATTCTCCTTTTCTGCTTTGCTAGTTGAAGCCTCTTGTTCCTGACCTTGCCACAGTTGTGATGCCCTGCTGTGAAACAAAGTTCAAAGGTCTTTTTTGTTTGGTTGGTTTTTACCTTGCATTCCTTCCTTTCCCTTTGCATTCCTGCTCAATGTAGCCCCAGCAGCTGTAGTAGAGCATCAGGCACATCCCCCAGGCCTCCTACTGAATTCTTTACCTCCCTCAAACACGACCTTGGACTGGATCTCACCCCTCATATATACAATATATACAATGAACCTGGGACTGTCTTCAGAGAAGGTTTGTAATTGCTGCTATCACAAAAATCGTAACGGGAAAAGCAGTTGCAGTATGTCTCCAGAATGCTGTCTCCTTCTCCTGTGCCTTGCTGAACATTGCAGGTAGCTTTCCAGTGATGGAGAAGTGGAGCTCATCTGAACCTGGGACAGATCTGAATAATATCTTTCACCGGTCCAGCAACACAGAATCGTTCCTTGCCTTTCGTTTGCTCGTGCTTTGCCCAGGCTAGTCATGACCGACAAAACTTCAGCTGTTTGGGCAAGTGTATCACAAGCCACTGCACCTCAGTCTTAGGAAATTTATCTTGCTGTTCAAAACAATTCCTCACACTCCTTGACGTTTGCTCCTGTGGATATTTGTACGCTGTTATGTCTGCCCTTACTTGCTGTTTAACCTAGCAATAAGCATTTAGGTCTTTCCTCATAAATCATTTCCCCTCAGCTCTTTAGCTACCTCTGCTCCTAAATATGAAAAACCCAGGCTAAGCCTACCCTGCCAGTGACGACTCCCCGCAGGATTTTACTAGTGGCACAAATTCATTGCTCAAGCTGTGATTTCATTCCTGGCTTACTGCATGATCCTTTGCTGATTATACTAACCTAAGAATCTATATCAGCAGTTCTCTGGGTTTCTTTCCTGTGTCCTCCCATATACTCTTAAGACTTGTTCCACCTTTTCCCCCAACTTTAAAACCACTAATTCAGACTCCCTGCCCCTTCTCCCCAAGAGCACATCTTCTGGGAGTAGCGGAGGCTGCAGGGACCGTCCCTGCTGCCTCTGGTCCCACTTCCTTCATCCCTCACTCTTCGCTGAAGGACTTCTCTTCCGGCAGGAGCTGGTTCCAGGGGCAGCCTGAAGGTGGGCTTCAACAGCACATCATCCGGCATCGGTGTCTGGTGGGTGCAGCTCCCTGGAGCGGGGTAAGGAGGAGTAACTGGCTGGATTCAAACCTCCTCTGCCCAGATCCATGGTAGGAGCTGGTGGGCAAGGAGCTGAGCCAGGGAGCTTACCAACCGGCTCAGAGAGCACAAGAAATTCTTGCATTGTTGCCCCTCCTGTGGGCACCCATCTGTATTTTTGGAGTGGCTTGTCTGAACTTAATGCATACAAATTTCAGGAGCTTTGTGGTGAGGCCAGAAAGTGCTGTTGATTAAGGCATCTTTGAAGGTATCTGGATCTTAAAACAAATTAATTTCCATAAAATATCACCAGTAAGAATTTGGGAGAACCCTGAAAAAGGTGCATTTGTTCAGTTTATGAAGGCACAGTGACTACAGCAAGGATTGAAAATAATTAAGAGTTGTGTAAGGCAGAGGAGTGACTTCAGGGTGCAAATCAAGCTTTGACTTTGAGGGAGAAGAAAGAAACTGCTTGTGGGCAGATTTGCCCGTAGCTGCCTATTGCAAACTTCCTTTTACTTTTTTGCTAAATTTTTGTTAGTGGTTACAACCACAAATAAAAGAAAGAGCAGAGAGATCCCTAATCTAGCATAGGATATCATCTCATCAGCATGGTGCATCCTACCATCATGTGTGAAGTAGAGTATTGTTCTCTTTTTAGCTGGTAAAAATTTGGAAATTGCTAAATGATCATGAAAGCAAGAGACAGGATGTGATGGAAGACATTTATTTTACTAAAAACTCAAAAAATTTAGAAAAGCCTCAAGTCTTTGCTGTGTTTCTTTCCTACTTACATATTCATTTTAACTCCTCCACCTTCATCTCATTTGTTACTGTGTTAAATGTGCTGATTACTGCAGTGCGTTTTCTTTCAGGACTATTTCGTCTCTGAGTTGGAAGAATCGTCCATTTGCCTTGTAGAAGAGGAAGAGTTTGGTTCTAAATTTGGGTTGACTTGTTCAAAAACTACTTTTGTTTCAACTCTGAGCTACAGACCCACCCTTTAAAACTCCGATCATTTATTTTGATTTTTCTGAAGACTGAGTTGTCTTCTCGCATGAGCAGGAGGGTCCTATATGAACATGAATTAAGTGAAATTGTACCTGGGAAGTTTCATCTTGTTTAAAGGCTTTGTTCAGTTATTCTACGTGTTCATTATCTTTATATAAACATTAAAATCATACAATCATTACATTTTCTCCTTTAAAATAAAGGAGATTCTTGCAAGAAACTTAACTCTCTGCATGTTTTCTTTGTTTCTGTATGAGTGTACACATGCACTTTTTTATTTTGTTGAATAACTCCTTTAGCCCCCTTTTTTCCCCCTCCGTTTACATCTCTTCAGACACAAGGCAAGCACAGAAGGATTCCAAGTGTAAGCAGAAAAAGCAAAATCTGGTTCCTCCCTTAGATCTTCATAATCATGGAGGCGTTGTATGTCTATTTAAGCTGTTGTAGAAAAAGCCACTGGTGTTCAGCAAATTCTATTAGGGTTTTCAAAACCATGGGATCATGTTCTGAAATTTGATTTTCTAGGTCCCAAAATGAAAAAGAAGAAGAAATGCAATAATGCACTTGAAAGAGAGGATCTTTAATTTCTGCCTGGTTTGTAGTTTAGTAAAAGTTTAGCTATGTAAACACTTATTCATCAGGAAAAGTTAGTCATTGCTGTGCTTTCTTACATTCTGTTACCAGTGTTCATGTTCTTCTTCTGGGCTTTTCTCAGCAGGTCCGTGAAGTCTGATCTCTCCAACTTATTTCTCATATTCCTCCATTATATATCAATCATGCTAGAAGGATGACCTCTATAGAAAATCCTGAAAATACATTCATTAAGTATTGAGGCAGCCCTGGCACTTGCTGCACATTCATCAGACTAAATCGGAAGCGAAGCTGAAATCCCATCTGAAAGCAATGTTGAACACTTAAAATGAACCAGCGATCTTGTTGGAAATGTCCATATTACCACTGTCCTCGCTTCTTTAAAACATGTCAAGACTGAAGCAGGCCATCTGATAGAAACAGGTTCTGCACTAGTATTGCATAAACAAATATGGAAGTGCTGCAGTTTGGGAATAGTCTAGGATCTGCAAAAATAGGCTGTAATCCCTGTGACCTCCTCATGAGGTGTGAGCATCTTGTAGGGAGAAATGTGGGACCAGGCTAATAACCTTTTTGTTGACTGTGTGAAACAGTTCCAGTTTTCTCTGCTGTGAAAACATGGGAACCCTTGGTTTAAGGCTGATCCCATGAATTGCTAAATGGCCTCATGCCCACTGACTCAGGGCAGTGTATTATAAATTGGGTAAGCAAAAGCTAATTACCTCCCATAAAACGTCTCTCCTCTTGAATCTGGATGGGCTATTTTGTCCCATGACTAATCTCATGTCTCTTCACTTACATTTGATCCGGCCTCCACAGAAGGTAGTAGGAGTTAATTTTCTGATTTTCATGGGAAAGGAATTGGACCCTGACTTTACCAGGTTAGTTTCTCTGAGCAGGCTGGTGTGCGGGGTGTTGCTTAATGGTGCAGTCAGAGCAGGAATTCTGCAAGAGCCACAGGCTGATGGCAGTTCTCTCGGTCCCACTCAGGAGAAGACACTTGGCACACAGATCCATCCTCTCTAACAAGCAGAAGCACATATTTCTGTGGCTTGCTCTGCAAACACCTTCCCCTCAGAGATGGTGCATTTAAAGCACCAAGAATTGAGGGAAGTGTAAGAGGGTTTCTGTCTACTTCCCAGACCATTTCTAAGCAAACAAATACTAAAATTTAGAATTCAGCTGACTTGAACATTAAATAGAATACATTTGAAGAGCCATGGCATTTTTTGAGTAAGGATGCATTTAAAAACTTCCTTTTTTTTTTTTAAACCATGCTTATACTGTGAGTTGTGGACACAAAATTACTACTACTACTTCATACCTGTAGCTGTAAAAGGAACCATGTACCTCTGAATGTCAAGCATGGCTTTAATCTGCTTCGCAGCTTGTTTTGTTTTGTTTTTCTCTGTTTCATTTCCCTTTGCGGTGTTAAGCTCTGACCCTGAAAGGTGAGGAAGTGAAGGAAATGGAAGAGTGAAATTTGGGGAGTCTGATGCTAAAAAGCCAAGGGAACCATGAGGCAGTCTGTCTGGTTGTGAGATTGAAATGTAAATGGACTCCTCAAATTAATTACTTTGGAACCCGCTTACTTATGTATGTGGAGTCCCTTAAGCGTAAGTCTTACATTATGTCACCGAGATGGCATTTGAGCTTGATTTATGTTGGCACAAAACTAGCTATAAACTGCACATGTGTGCCCATAGTAGCCCTTTTTCAAACAGAGCATGTTTATAGGAGCAGGAAACATGGCTGCAGCAGGAGTACCCCGAGCCTCTGCTGTGTCAACAGTGTCACAAATACAGGTATCCAGGATCTGCACACTGCATTCATTTTCCATGTATTTCAACTCAGTCGGTAACTTGGAACACCATTACCAGAGATTAGTGGTTGGTTGATGGAGCAAAAGTGACTTATTAGGTGAAATTTATCCGCTAAAGATGTCTATCTGAACAAGAGCCATAATGCACATTTTAATTTTTTCTTTCATACTCTATCTAATCTGTGGCTGGTATTTCATGGTGATAATCTCTCTTTTTTTCCCCCTTGGAGAATGAGGACACACTATATTAATTATATCTGATTCTGTAGTCACATAATTTGTCTTTTCAAAGGTATGCCACTTTCCTGTCTGAATAAATTTGAAGCCATGAGGTCAAGTTCAGGGAAGTGTAAACTCTTTACTTTTCTTTATAGCACCTTAGAAACAGTTAAATATATATAAGCACCATTCAAGATTTCTTTTAGGAGATAGAAAGACAGGCATAAATGAAGATCAAAAAGAGCAGAGCATTTTTAGTGACTAAGAAAACTGTATTCTTTGGTTCCTCAGATGCATTTATTTGCATATTCAATCTTCAACCTCTTTGGGTTGTGAGGTGCTATAAATAGGTGCAAATCCAGATCCACTTGGATCTGCTGTGCCTGTAGTGAAATAAGAGGGGGTTTATGCTTCAGGAATGCAGCATCCCTGAATATCTTCCCTGGGACACTGATGAGACCCTTCCCAGAAGGGGAGAACTGAAGGTGAAGCAAGCCATGAGGGCCCTATCTCCTCCATCGGAGTTGACCTAAAGGCCGACTAAATGAGCTGCACACTGTAGGAGTTCCCTTTCGCAACATCCCTTTGTTCAGACTTTAAAGAAGTCTGTAACAGAGACAGCGTTGTTGTGTACACAAAACAGTCTCCTCTAAGTTTCTAAAGAGAACTGACAATGCAGGAGGAGTCTCTTTTTTTTCAGGTGGTATGCACCCCCCTCTTTCTCTTTCGGTTGGGAGAATCTTTATGTTGGTATTTAAATGATCCGGGAGATTTTTTTTTAGGGCACGTCTCATATTGGGAGTTGGAAGAAAAAAGATCTTCCTGTTGTCTTGGAGAGACGGAGAGAAAATGCATGTGAATCCTAAAGCCCAACTTCAAAATAAGAAATGCTGTTTGTCAATGAAGATTAGCTTGAAACAGGAACTAGTACCAAAGTCTTTTAAATGGAAATACTCTACCCCTGGCACCTTTAGAGCTGACAGAAGGTGTAAGCATTGCTCATAGGAGCATGCCCTTAGCACAGTAAGCTATAGCGTTAATTGAGTAACTCGGAGAGTTTGGTCTGTTCTCAGATCTTACTGAAAAATAGCAGTAACCGTGTGTTGCAGTTCTTGCTTGGTGGATGTCGGTAATCTCAGAGACAATTTGAGCAGGCTATAGGAGTAGGACTATTGTATTACTCACTGAAGACTTACACTCCCTTTGGAGATGGTATGGGAATGTATGTCTAGCTGGGAAATACGGTTCCCACATCAAGTGTCTTAGGACTTGCTTATTTACTGATGGCAAGTCAGATAAATTTATCAAAACATTTGTAACCTACAGCATGAAAAATGGAGCCAAACAACCTGCACTTGGTGTTCTATTGCGTGAAATATTTCAAGTCTGATTGCTGAAAGTAGCCCTCGATGTCCTGGTGTGGTCACGGTTATTAGAGGTTGACAGGCACTAAAGACAGTAGCTGCAGTATTCTGTTGGGTTTGGGCTGGAACATCTGTTTACCCCTTTTGATGGAAAATTGCTTGCAGGTAAATGCTTAGTTTGAATTAATCCTCCTTTGCTGTTTAACTTAGGGGCATACTGTTGTGTTTGGGACGATATTAGAACAGAATAACAGGCACGCTTACCAGAAGGATTGGGAAACAGATACTGTAGTGCTGAGTAGGTGTCATGGGGGAGGGTTTTTTAACTTCCCTGGATTACTGCCCAGCACAGGAGTAGATGGGAGGGAAAATCATGTCGGCGGAGAATCGCATGTTGGGTCTCTGGGTGTGAGTTGAGGACGCCCCATAGCAGCCTGTAATCCCATCTCTGCTTTCAAGAATAGCAGGCACAGCCCTCAGGAGCTCTCTGATGGCAAAAAGGGCTGCACAGGCTGCCTTGTCAGAGCAATGTCCCTGCAGCAGTGTGGCCTTCAGACGCAAAAAGGTTTGTTTATTAGAAATTAAAACATTTCTTTCTAACAGATAAGAAACAGGATGTTTCCAAAGTTCTGCAACATTTTCTGACTGTTTGAGAGAAATGTTGCACTTTGAATTCATTGAAGTGCTTGTATCTGTTACTGCTCACTGTTCCTGTCTCACAGAGTTCCACTGCCTCTGAAGGACTTCTGTCAAGGCAGTTTGTTTGGATGAATAAGAGTGGCTGGCTCTAGCATTCAGTTTGTGATGGTTTTAAGGACTGAAAGTTGGGAGGGCTCTGAAGGTGCGTGTTAGAAGGTTGCTGGAAACCAAATGACTTATTTTTGCACCCTAACTTTCATCTGAAATACAGCTCCTGGTGTTGTATTGTCCATGTATTTGTGTAGTGGGAGTGTGGTTTTAACGCTAAGCTTTTATTATAACCCCTAATAAATTCTCATATGTTACAATCTTTATGCATACCACCTTTATTTTTTTTCCCTTGTGTGTACTTGAAATTAACATGATAAATGTAGAGCAATCAGAACAGGATATGAAACAGGAACCTCTGGAGTGAGCGTGAGTAGGACACAGATGTAATAGCCTTCAAAAGCACACGCTGCTTGCTGACGTTTGTCAGTCTGGGAGTGGCCTGGAATCCCAGCCCAAGCAGATGTGTTGCAATAGGCAGAGGAAGAGATCAGTCTTAGTGTCCCTTGGTGGCTTCTTCTGAACATCTGAGGTTGTGCCAGCTGCTGCTCCGACCGACAGCTTTCGTCTCTTGTTCCAGACTGGATCTGGAATGAAGCATTTCTTCCCAGCTGTAATGTGTTCATGTTTTGATATCTGTGAAGCAGAGACTTGATGTGAACCTGGACGGGGGAGCAGCAGCTTCTTCTAACTGGACCTTGCCTCTATTTGCATAAGAATAGCCGGAGGAAGAAAAATGTTTATGCTCTTTTGATACGTGAAGTGTAGAAACTAAAGAGATTCACACTGAGATTTGCCAGCTGTGTTGATCACAGAGGTTTGCAGGCCACACTGCAAGTTCACCCCAGAGCATCTTACACCACAACACAGCTCCAGCCTCTGGTCCTGCGTAACCTCTTCCCTTTCCCCCTGCTCTCCCCCAGATCCCTCCATCTTCCTTATCTCCCATACCCCTCATCTGACCCCTCCATTCCTGGTTTCAGAGTGTCTCCTCCAGAAGCTGTACAAATGGACAGATCTGTCAAGAGACGCAGGGAGGGAACCGGAGGTTATCTGCGTGTGCAGGTTATCTAGGGGGTTGCTCTCAAGCAACAGTATCTGTAAGCAGTACAAGTTATCCCAAGCCAGAGACAAGTAGAGGCTGGGCCGGTGAGTTCATCAGAGCCAGCTGTCTTGCGGATACGGGTGAAAGATGAGAAGTCTGAAAATAGTCGTAGAGTCGCCCTGAAGCCAGAAAGAGGTGCCTGCGATTGAGAAACATGGAAGGAAAGTTGTTTTTTTTTTTATATGTATTTGGGGACTTGGAATTAGTTTCCTCATTAAGGAAGGGCTTCCTGGAATTCTTTGACCAGTTTTATACCCAGAAGGGAATTATTTGGCACTGGATTCAATATACATGTGGGATTTGACTTTGCAGTGAGACTGCCCTGTGACAAACCCCCTCCAAAATATAATCAGCAAAGTTTTCCTCAGATGTAAACTCTGCGTCTGCTTCCAAGTTGGACTCCTGCTTGCTCATTCCTCGGCTGGGTTTGTCAAAACTTCACAACATTTAGTCTTGCTTTTCCTTGCAGTGCTGAGTCACTCTCTGATTTGAGTGAGAATTAAAATGTTTGTTACAGTAAATTTTGCTAGCCCCTGTCTGAAATCCAAGTGAAAAAACCTGCAAAGTCAGTTTGCTCAAAAATTAGTTTCTAGATTTTTTCCTCAATATTTTATATGTAACAATTGCACATATTTTGTTCTCTCTGTCACTTGTGTTCCCTTTACTTACACCATGGGAATCTGAACTGTGGCAGGATCAGACATGGAAAAAGCATGACCAAAGGAAAACAGAAGTTTTATTGGCTTTAAATAGATTTTTCAACATAAGAAGTGACTCTTCCAAAAAGGCAACACGACATCCTTCTGTCTGCTAAGTTTCTCTCAATCCTATAACGGACTGTAGGATTTTTATGTCAACCTGTGCTTTTTTTGGCTGGTGTATAATGCCCTGTTTGGGGTGTGTAGAGAACACCGGTCTTCAGTAGCTCTTCAGAGACTTGAGGTTTTAGGTCTATAGTTCCTTATTTCTTTCCCTGAGCAAAGACGCTTGCTTCAGGCAGGTATAGCTTAGATCTGCTGAAATCCCAGAGGCACATGCAGCTGCATGGAGCTGACTCTGGGGGATGCACTGGGGAGCTCTGAACATCAAATGTTGATCACAGTTGAGCTCACAAGCTAGGGAACTTCAGTGCTGGCAAAGCTGTAGCTTCATGGCTGGAGCAGAAAGCAGGGCATCTGTGCATATAGGGACTGGTGGGCTACGTATGTACCACAAAGGTTTTGCAGGGTACAGGACGTTGCGCAAATATAACCAAGGCCGTAATTTTAAGGATTACACTCATGCACACAGAGGAAAATTTAGTTTTCAGAATTCTTTACTGGTGATGAAACATAATCCAGAAAGAACACTGTTGGGTTTTCTGATGTCAGTGTGAGCTGACAGAGTTGGCAAGAAGAAAAATTATCCTTCAATTATAGGCTAAACAAGTTTAAAAGAAGTCACTGAGACATAGCTGGTATAGAGCCCCACATTGCTGTTATGATATTTGCCTCTCAGAAAAAAGACATGCTTAAGCTGTCCATAAGCTGTTCCTCGCCTTCTCCCTCCTCTGTTGAAAAATTAGTCTCTTTGTCACATGTAAGAGCTGTACAAGTAACAGGAACAAAACATGTAGGTGTTCTGAATAAAGTCATTAAACAACATGCTATTTGTTAAGCACATCAAGTTCTGGACAAATTAATCTGTAGCTTTTCTGTTTCATGTGCTCAGGTGAAAAAGAATACTGCAGAACTTCCACCAATAAAAATTTTATTTCTTATCTTGAATAAAATTGTGACTTAGAATGAAAATGTCACTTGAGACATGGGCTACAGTGAGAATATATGGCCACTGTTTCCAATCACCCTGTAATTAGAAGGGTTTTTTGTTGGTGATGCATAAGCTAAGATAATCTTTCAAGGGCTAAGACAAGAATTAAACTCCACTTTCATCAGAAAAGACAGTAGTTGATAAGCCACGAAATGAAAAATATTACATTCAGTGGTTCTTCATGGAAAGGGTGCTATTAATGACATAGAAGTGGTAAGAAAATTTTATAATGGAATGGAAACACACTTTTAAAATTTTAACTGTTTTTTCTTCTAGATAATCTTTCTGAGTCTTCTGTGATCTATGATATGTTAGTGGTATTATGTAATTATATGATATAATTATTATAAATTATAAAGATTAAATATCAAATGTTATATATTCATATATAGAACGTGGCACTAGTTTTGGCTGTGGTAGCTGCCATCAGCACATGTGTCTGGGAAGAAGCAACCAGCTCTTAGGCAGTGTTCATACACCAGAGAAGTTTGGGAACTTCTGGTCTTGGGGTTGAAGGCACCCACTGACGTGGTACTTTATATGCACTCCCACTCAGGTTTGAGTCTACCTACCTTCTCTGTAGAGTTTTTAAAATGCCATTACACTGAATGATTCATCGCCCACATAAGGAGGGAGGAATTCCAATCAGGTGGGGAGCAAAGCACACTCCGCTGGGAATAGGAGGAGATAGGGCTTCTGGCGATCGGAGAAGGGTGGGAGGGGGAAATGAAACCGCTGATGGGGAGAATGGGGTTCTGCAGTATGGAAGGATATTGATGTAGTTAAGTGGGACCAGGATGTGAGAACAACAGACATTAGCAGTGGGGAAAAGGAAAATGGATGTTCATCGAGCCCTGACCATAGGAAGAAAATGGAGAACAATAGAGTGATGGGGGAAAAAAAAAAAGCCTCGCTTTTTCCATGAGGATACCCAGCTTGCCTATTTGAGGTAATGCTTGTCTTTCTGGTTCGTTCCAAAAAATGATATCCGTGTCTGGAAGAGATGATGCACTTCTGGCCACATCCATGCATGCTGCAGCAATGGTATCAGCAGTGCCATCACCTCTGTGAGTTGCTTCTAGTTCATTGCAGGAAACAGGAACCACTGGTGGCACCTGGGACACATCAGCCCTGTGCGTGCTTCTTGGTTGCCATGGCTGTATAGCTGAGAAGCCCAAGGTCTTGAGTGGGAGAGATCTGCAGCAAGAAAGGAAGGATCAAGGGGAAGTGGCTCTGCTTGCATAGCTGGTTGAGGGTGTTTTCACTACAGAGCTACCTATTTTTGATGGATACTTTGCCATATCTCTTTTGCTGTGAACAGAGCTGTTGCCTCCTATTGCTTGCGTTCACTACAACTTGGTTACAAGGTATAATTTTGACCCCATCGTGCTTGGGATTTGCTCTTGACCTGCTTATCGTTCTAAGTGAGGGTTACTAAAGAGGGAGCACCAGGTGCTGGCCACCAGTGCAAATGCTATCGTGACATGATCCAAGGCTCGAGGGATAAAATGGCCTATCTTTTATTTAGCATATAAGCATTACCACGCTTGTCTAAGTCAAGTATCTACAAATCTGAGATAGGCTTTTCTAAGATGTTTCTAAGATGCTTTTTTAAAAATTCATTTAGAGTGCTCCCCATTTGCCTTCTTGTTTGTAAGTCTTGAGAATGCAGATGGGTTGCATTTTCAGGCTTCTTCATGCAATCAAGTTTGAAAAAAATTTTTTAGACATAATTATATACCCCTAGGACCTGGATCTCATTCAATTTGCAGAATAAATCACAACAACTAGTAGGACTGTACCGGATTGAAAAAGTTCAGAAAGGAAATATTACACATTTGTAAAATGCCTCACTTGCACTAGCTTCTATTTATTTATATATTTACGTGTTTATTTACGGCAAAGGTAGTGCAGAAGTACAAGCTGTTTTGTTTAGATAAAATCAAAACATGTCCAGTCCTAAAAGTGAGAGAGTGAAATCAGATGATAGATTCCGATTGTTAAATTTAGGCAGATTTACCATCTTTTAAATACCACTGTTTTAGGAAGGAGAAGGTTAAAGTGGAAAATACCTGCTCTTCACTATGCAGTGAAACTGGAAGCCAGCCAAAATGTTAGGCAATCTGGTCTTCTGGTCTGAAGCATGTCTCCTTCTGCCTCTGGGGCAGAGAGAGCACTGACCGAGCTGTCCACACTGTTCGGATACCGAGGAACTTCCACATCTCTGATTGCCCCTATTTCTTGTTTTCTCTCTTTCTTGAGAAGGTTCAGAATGCCTCTTGAGTATATTCTCTGTGTTTTGAGATAACGTGAAAAGGAAACTTCTTGATTTTTTTTTTCCTGTTAGTTCTTGGGGAAGTCTTTTCTTTTTTCCCTTCTCAAATTCACATGACTATCAGAAGTCGAGGAGCAGATAGGTAAGCAGTGAAAACAAATGCAGAAGAGCGAACCATCTGGTGTGTGGAGGAGGGCCGACTCCTACAGCTCTGATCTCAGCACTAATGTACAGCATCTGTGCGGGACTGGGGACGGCGGTAACGGGGATGTGCAGCGCGATTAGCCACATGAAGAGCTGGCACCTAAACAGCTTGGGGGAGGAAACACCTGACGCCCAGGCAGCTTTCCATAGTAGCCTAAGGAGCAGAAACAGCCCCAGGGCAGTGGGAAAGGGTCTGGGGGGACACATCTCTGTTGCAGGTTTCTTACTGGAAAGCATCATTCATGGGCAAGTGAAGCCATGTTTTAAATGTCATTGTGTTTGTTCCCTGTAAAAAAGTGTTGAAACAAAAAAATCAGAAGTGATTCCTCAGCCCAACTGAGTTTCAGCTTCCTTCCTCAACTAACCTAATGGGCACAGCGTTCCCTAACGGGCTGAGGGGAGGCCAGAAATTCCTCACTGCCTCTCTTTTGGGAGCTTCCTCAGGCTTTGTCAATGCCAGGAACAGTGGGTTCCCAGTATTAGCTTTCCTGAAAGCCAGAATTCTTGTAGGCAAACTAGCCCCAGACCAGTGTTGTTCCATGTTCTGCTTTGCTGTGCAGCAGCACTGCCAACCCTGAGATGAAGTTACTGACTCTTCACACATCAATTGGGCAAAAACAATGGAGCTTGTGGAAAATACTACTTCTTTTGCTGTTTTGGGGTTGTATTCAGCTCTTACTCTCCAACTACTACTGAGAGAGACCTTTTCGTGATGGGAGTGAGACTGATGATTTCTGAGCTTGGGATAAGATGAACTGTCATAGAGCCACAAATAAAATTGTGAGTGCACACCAAGCTGTTAGGCACCACCACTCTACTCTCTATAACGTCTTTTACCTGCTGTTTTACCTCCCCTTCTTAGTGACACTAATGATAGTACCTAAGGATACTCCTGAAGGTGTAAGTAGTTCATATTTACAGCAAGCTTCAAAGACATAAATGGCTACAGACTTGCAAAGTATTATTTTCTGCCACTTTGCAAAGATGCTCCAGGTTTCTGTGAGATTTAAAGCAAAGTAGAAAATTAGGCTATTTACTCTACAATTCACTGGAAAAATAAGTTTCTATAGAAACTACCACTTCAGAGGTATTTACATTTGTCTACTATGAAGCATCTTGAGAAAGAGCATTCCCATAAATAGCAAACAGAACTTGTTATATTTGGTATAATAAGATAATATTTACAAAAGACTGGGTATGTTCTAAGTATTATTATGGGGTTGCTATATAAACCGTGGATCCATTGAATATATTGTAAGAGACTCAAATCTCCCCATAGGAAAAATGAGGTAGTGACGTGTAAAAAAGTAATGTGTAAAAATTCCTTCGTGCCTTCCCTGGTGACGAGTCTGCACTGAAACAGAAGATTGAATCTAATATTTCTGGCAGAGCTGATTCTTTAAAAGCTCATATCTGAGTAAGGTAACAAGAAAAACACTGACATTTTTAGCTTTAGATGGGGTGCTGCCCATATATGCATGTTCTTGCAGTTAGAATTTGGGTAGTTGTTACTGGTACTTAGATTTGCAGTTTCCTTCAACTCTCCAGTTGTAATGCACCACGTGAGTGTATTGCTCTATAGTTATCTATTAGTAAAAAACAGCATAAATAGAATAAAGAAAATATAAATAGCATTTGCTGTATTTGCTAGGCTGGTGAGAGAAGCAGACTTGGAAAAGCTGATGAGCAGTGGATTATGCCCTGTATCCCTACTTCCATCCTGTGTCCACCTTTTTCAAGGAATAGATTAAGCATCGCAAGAGCTTTAGTGCTTAATTTCTTCTATATAGGCCCACCGTGATAAGTGAGATTGCAACTAACAAAACCCACCACGACCTGCCGGTGTCTGCAAGCTCAAGCTGAAGTTGACGATAGAGAATTTGGGTTGTTGCTGTTGCATACAGTGGAAACTCTCCCTAGGGGAGGAGGTCTGGATCCCATATCATGTCCTTATTCATCACACCTTTGCTCATGCAGATCACAGTGATTAGAATATGGATGGGGCTTTGGGCAACCTTGTCTAGTGGAGGGTGTCCCTGCCCATGGAAGGGGGGTTGGAACTAGATGGGCTTTAAGGTCCCTTCCAGACGAAACCATTCTAGGATTCTATGATTCTATGAATATGAAAGAGGAAAATTTGTTACTGGATTAGGAGAACAGGCCACCCTACCCATGTCCTGTCTCCAGGGGATCAGTCTTCATAGATGCTTAGGGAGAGAAGGTAAGATACCATGAATGTAGCTTTCCTTCCTGGGATACCCTCGCAGCACGTGGCTGTCAGCCATTTTTAAGACTTGCTGGGCTGGAGGTTGCATCCAAGATGTGGCACTTAGCAACCACTGGTAGACCTAGGCCTCAGTGAGTACGATCTTACTCTAAATATGTGTCAGAGGAATTCCAGTCAAGCTGGAAATGGGAAGGTACCAAGTACTGACCACATCCCAGCTTCCTCTGGAAAGCAGATTTCTGTAGGTGTGTTTGTTTGAAAACACATCTGAAAGGTTCAGATGCCTGAAATTCATTGACATATTCTCTGTCGGTTGAATACTCTGACAAATGTTAACTAAAGCCTTTAATCAGTCCAGTAGCAGTGGAAGTCTATGCTCCAGATGTAAATTAATCACTCCACTGATAAATAATGGCTGAAGTGGTTTTTGGTACCAAAACTCTTTATGGTGGCTGCTGCAGGTACAGAAGTAAAAAACCCCTAGGTACAAGTATCATCTTTTCAAGGTAGTAGTTTAAGTCAATTAACTGACAAATGCAACCTTCAAATAACAGCCAATAAAAAAAGGATGGGCCAGGCTGCTGCTTCCTAAATCGGATTTGTTCCCAATGACTGAATTATATGTCTTAATAACAATGAATGCACGTATCGGTGCTGTCTTGACCCATTTACTAGAGCATGGTGTCTCTCCCATGCCTTTGTTTTGTTGTTCTTCTTACCCAAGACTTCTCAGAAGCCTTGAATACAAGACATAATAACACAGATCCTGCCCTGGTAGCAAATTCTGCAGTCTTTTGTTTCAAGCACACAGCATGCACCCAGACATAGCTCATAAAATATCCATAGCAAAATCATGCGATGCCTGTCTCTCTTATACATTTTTAAGAGCTGTGCCCTAAATCCATTGAAAGACTGTGAGGCATGAATAGAAGAATAATCCTTCCTACCGTATGGGTGAGAAAGGAGTTGGGATCAAGTAACTGGACGTACAAAACAAACCATATGAATTTGTTGATGACCAAACTTCTGCTACAAGAACACAGTACCTCTTGAAGTCCAGTTCTTTTGTCTAAATTGATGAAAACTGTTTTGCATTATAGAACAGAGGAACTTTGTTCAATAAAAATGGAGCTGGCATAAAGAGAGGTCAGAGAAATAAAGCAGTACAAGAGTCAGAAAATGGTGAGGACCAATAGAAGGTGCTTTCTGATTTCAGGACAGCTAAGTTTAGGGAGAGGTGTCTTTATGATAAAAGTAATTACTTTTGAACTATGAGGTGGTTGCTCTTACTCCAGAAGTGAACCTTGGAAATGCAATTCTATACATTGGAAGAAAATAGCCTTCGTTGTTTCACCCTTAGGAGAGAAGCAGGGATCCTAATGACATCCCACATAACCTAGATGGATGTTCAAAGGAGGAGAAGGGAATTAGACACTCAGAATGAAAGGGAATTGGGTGTCTACATCCCTAAGGCTCTTTATAAAATTACATACTACATCTCTTGCCAGGAGTCCTCTCATCTAATCATTTCTGTAGAACTGTAGTGTCTTTAATTTGGAAAATTTACACTCCACCTAAGTCTACGTGCCAGATACTTCCTTTTCCTATTCAATGTCGTGCATCTTGGAATCACTTTCAGGTGCCCTCAGAGGTGCATTTCGCTCTTTAGCCATGTCCAGGATCATTCACAGGATTTTGGACATATAAATGGGGCTCGCAAGCAGCTGGTTTTGCTCCCATGGAAGCTGGGAGGGCACTGGGAGGGGACAGAGACATTGGCCCTTACTAGGTAGGTACTAGGGCGATGGAGGGCCCCTTGCGCTTTCCAGGGCCCATCCTCCTTAGGCAATGCGTACCTCTGTCCTGAGGCAAGATACAGAAATAAATTGTCTTCTTATTTATTGTAAAAGCTTGCAGTCATAGGGCTAAATGCAGATTTCCATAAGTCAGTGGGTGCGCGCTCTGACTAAGTGCAGCCCCACTCAATCTCTACCACAGGTGGATTCCTAGGGTCAGAAACTCCCAAGAAAGCAGCACAGCGTTATCTGGGCAGAAAGTTTAAAAGAAAAAGTGGCTCCAGCATTTAGGAACTAGTTTCTGTAGAGTCTACTCCCAAGTGCTTAGGTCTCTTGAATATGAGGTCCTCTGGTGCTTTTGCACATTTACACCCAAAAGCCATGTGCTTGGTTAAATGAAAAAAAATGGAAAAGCTTCATAATGCACTCTTGAGAGCTTTGACTGTATGAACTGTGGGAATGCATGACCTTCCTGTTATGAACTCATTTTAGTTCAGAAATGGATCACGTATTGACCTCACTTGTTGGTGTCAGTCCTCTGAGCTTGGTGGAATTCCGTGAGTGAGCAGAATCAGTGTTTTCTGTTTAGAAACAGGCTGGAGGACAAAACAGCCTCCATATACTCTAGGACTTCACTCTGAAGAAAGTCCCCTTGACAGAATCTTCAGTAACTAACTTATCACACAACTTTAAAAGCAAAGTTTACTGTAAATATTAATTTGGGATTTTTCTATCTTGGTCATCTGCTTTTTAAAATGACTTGTTACTAGAATTGCCTTTGCAGCTTGTGATTCTCTTTTCTACTTTCAGTTTCCCTTCTGTACTGCCAGGGTTGTAAGTAGGCTCTGGTTTTCTGAAAATGTAGCTGTGTTGTTTGCTGTGTTTTCTTATACAAGACCTGTGTTAAAAAAAAAAAAAAAAAAACAAACTGAAATGACCAACCAAAAAAACCCTAGCCGAAATCTAATTCTTTCCCCCACGCATTTAAGTTACTATTATTAAGACAAATTTAACATACACAGTGTAATTGCTTCACCAAGATACTATGTGCACGCCACACCGTACTTGTGCATATTTTGAGATTTTTAGTAACATTTTTATTGTTAAGGGGCCTCATTGTGTAAAGTGTGTGCGTGCAGAGATCAGCTTGAACACGTGATGCGTGGATACTTGACCATGACTGCAGGTGATGAAATCTTCACAATCCTAATCTGCCTCCTTTGTTTGTTGTACAAATAGCAGCCTCAATCGTGCATTTATGTCCCTGGATCCCAAGTAATGTCAGGAGGCTTGTGTAGCAGATGGGAGCCCACCCTTCCGCTTTGACTGCTGGTGAGGAATGACAATTAGCAAAATACTGTGACTTTCTGCACTCTTCTCAGAAGAGAGGTGTTATTATTTTTATACCTCATTCTCCGTATTTCTATTTTGATGTCTCCTCTGATTTTTATTTCATTTTCATATGGTAAGTTTGATTGTTTTCTCTTTCCATTTTCAAATACCTCAGGTTACTTCAGACACAAATTTTCCTGGTAGGCAGGTGACCTCAGCCATTGTTATCATCAGCTTGTATTAAATCCAGCAATATTTATCTGGGTTACTGCACGTGCTTAGAGAAGTTAGATTCCCAAATCAAGAGCATGGGATACTCTAACTGCTTTTTCCTTCTGTAAGCTAACTTCTGTTTCTGACTGGGTGTGCCGCAGTGCCTCAGAGCTCACTGGACCTGTGTACGCATCTCTGGAGGCTTGAAGATCAACCGGTCTTTGGTGCTGCTGCCGCCATTCCAGGAGATGTGATCTCACTGATGTTCCCTGGATCACTCAGTCATGGGAAGGTTGTAGAGTTTGACATTTTGCGTGGGGTTGGGTTTTTTGACCATGTTCAGCCATCTAAAAGGTTTCTAGTCCAAGGTAGTTGTCTGGTCTCCCTCTGTGGAGAAGAGCACCTTCAGAAGGTGCTTCTCCCATCCCTCTTAGAAACCTTTCCTTGGGTGACATGAGTTGTCATCTGGACACACATCTGTTTCTGTGACTATAGGGAAAGCCTCGGCTAGTCTCTGGCACCTGTCAGACAGGTAAAGGTAGATGAGATAAAGCCTCCCTTTATTTACAGGGGGGGAAAAAATGATCTTGTGTGCTGGATTTGTACATCCAACGGTGGAAACAGCAACCTTTAGAACTGTTTCCTCCTCCTTTTGGTGGTGAACATAGCATTTCTGGGAATTTCAGTGCAAGTATGAATCAAAGGGCAGGTTCTGCACCTCTTCCCCAAACGGAGCGATCCCCTGTGCCCTGGGAAGTGCCACCCTGGCAGGTTCCTGGTTTCCGTCAGTAAGTGAGCGGGGACGGAGCAGAGGTAGGTGGGAGAGCCGGGTCTCTCGCACGCTGTGCTCTGGCATTTGCGCTGCACACGCTCCTGCCTTCCTTTTCCTGCAAAGATGCGCTTGCCGAGTCGGGCCTGGCAGCTGCCTGAAACCAACCATTTCCTTCAGATGTCATTTGCCTGTAACAATCTTGAACTTGTTGACCCCTGTGCCTATTAATTATTGATATAATATTGCATTATTTAGGCTTGTTTCAGCAGATGGATACATTATTACCAGACAGACATTTGCCAGACAGGCTGATAGATAACATCCTAAAAAAAGTCTCAAGTTGCGTTTGTACAATAAGGGACTGAAACTTCATTACTCTTCCCCCCCACCCCCCACCCCGCCTCTTGCTGGCAAATTAGTGCTGTGCTACCTTGAAACCTTAATAGAAATCTAAATATAATAACGATCTCTTTAGGCAACGGGCTTAATCTTGACTTTGTTGGACTTGTGGTCCTGGTGTTGGTCAGTCCTCAAAAATACAGAGGAAGTCTTCTTAACCAATCCGCTGAAGCTGTTTTTCTTGAGACGTAAGAAATTGTTTTGTTTTCCAAACCCTTGCCATGGAAAGGAGAACTGATTTCTCCCTGGTTGCTACGAGCTGTATTGCAACACTCCAGAGACACAGACAAAGCTTGATGTGTATCTCCCAGGGAAACCTGCCTTTGATTTTTTTCAAACCCCTCTGCAGTCATTTTGTCTACAGATCCAAGAAAAAGGCGTATCAAAATGAATTAGCTGTAATTTAAAACATGCATGCTGAGCATTTCTGAACCTTTGTAACTGCAGTGTATCTTCAGCTGAAGCAAGAATGAAGGAACACAGCCCTTTGTGGCAGTCATATCAAAATTACGAGCGCAGTGTGCAGTCACGGCTGACGAGCAGTGCTGAATACGTGACAGGCTTGTTAGCGTCTACATGCTGCCCTCTTTCCTCTTTCTCTGCTCGTCATGCTTCTCTCTGTCGCAACCAGTTTCTCCTCTGATGTCAAAATCCCACTGCTAGATACGTTGTCCATACGAAAGCAGAAGAGGCAAAAAAAGAGGAAGGAAAGCAGACAGAGGAGGATGAGGATAAAAAATGCAGTCTCCAAGCATTACAAATCTGATGGCTCGTTTGCTTTCCAGGGGCTTCCTCAGGAGAAACAGTTGATTTTGGGAAAAAAAATTCAGAAAGACTCAGCTGTTGTTTTCAAAAGTGATCTAGCATCAAGTTCTTAATGTCATGTGGGTACTTACTGCTGCAGTTAGACACACTGTGGGGTTTTCAGAGCTGGGTAGCCTCCGGCCACCTTGGGTGCCCGTCATGAATTTTTTCATCCTTTGTGAGTCGCTTCTGTGTCATTTCTGATTCACCACGACAGCAGAGCCGTGTCTGAACGCTCGGGGAAGCTCCCTTAATTCAACCCCAACTTGACCTATGTGTTTGTCCCCAGCGCTCAGGGCCATCTCTCCCCTAGCGTCTCCTTGCTCTGCGCCCACACTAGCATTTTCCCTGGCTTTCGGGAACACCAGCCACATGTGCTACCGGTCCGCAAAAACAGGACCTCAGCCTCAAAGCCTGTGTTAATCCCTTTATTTACCCCCCTGTTCAAGCACACGCTTTCCCACTGGTCTAGCCTTGTTCAGCAGGAGGGAGTCTGTTCAAAAGAGATCCTTTAGGCTTGTTTTATTCTTTTTGCAGATCGATCGGTGAGGGACTGTCAGCTCTGATATCCTTTGTCACCTATCTCCTTCATCCAGTCAGTCCATCAGTCCTATCGGACGATCCCAGCCTTCCACTAGACAATCAGTTCTCACCTCTGTGAAGTCTGCACTTGAAAAATGGTTTTTCTGAATGGTAACCACCTCTTTTTTCCCAGAAGTCCTCCATTTGAATAGATGAGCATCAGAGTTTAGCAGCCCTCCCTTCTAGTCCTGGATAAGATGGAAGAATTTATCCTGTGTCACGGTGTGGGTTTTATATCTCCATGTAGGGACCGGGAAGCAACTAACTCCCACACTCATATTGAATTTTAAGTCTGACATGAGTAAATGTATAAAATGCAAGTCCCTAACACTGAATTCACAAAATCTCTGTAGACTTTCTAAATTACTTCAGGCTAGTTTACTGAAATTAAATTACATAAAAGTCATACAAAACCAGCACATTATTATGTAAAACTCCACAAAACAAGTGCTGTGATTTTAACTGAGTTGAACAAATAAAACATTAAGTGTGATTTTTGTTCAGGGCCATGCGTTAGCTTTTGAAAACAAAGAGGAAATAAATGAACCAAGTCACACAAAACATATGTCTACAGAATAATGATAAAACATATACCGTATCTAGACATCTTGTAAGTGTGGTTTTAATTCTTGCTGCTGTTGTGGCTGGAGGGGTTTGCTTTACAAAAAGGCTACACTGTGTTCATATTACAATACAGAACGATTCTGGTTCCTACTACATTGGGAATAATGTAATCCTCTTGTAGTAAATGTGGTGGGCTGTGAGTCCTTCAGTTGAGACACCTTCCTGGAGAGTGCTGGAAACTTGCAGAAAGACCGTCTGCAATGCGGATCACCTGTCAACCCACCCAGGATTTGAAGGAGACTGACTGCACCTTTGGAGTACAAAACCCTAAATTTTGAGACTAAGAAGTCCAAAGGAAGGATCAACGTGTGACCAGCTGATTTTAAGCAGTCTCATACCAAAATTCCTGTAACTATGCTCTTAGAGTTGCTTTGTTAAAAAAGCCGTGTGAGAAGTGGTGTGTTTCTGTTCTCCCTATGGTGTGCAGACTGCATTTTGGGAAGAGAGGCTGTGGTGGCTCTGACCTTGCCAAGAAGACTCTTTTGCAATGTGTGGGATAGAAAGGCACTTGACTCTCTTGGCATGTTAGGATTCACACAACGATTAACCAAAAAGGCATGCTCAGAAGTATGAACAAGGTCCCTTTGGTAGCTAAAGAGCCGTCTATTCCCCAGATCCATCACTGCCTTACCATTCGTCATCCTATCATGTGCCTGAACTTGTCTTCTGCAGCTGCTACTGCAGCCTGAACCCCGGCTCCCGCGGACTGCTCTTGGAGCACAGGTACCTGTATCTTGCAATTCTGCCATCGCATCTTTGTCATTCTCAGGGCAGCGCAGTTGTGGTGCATTTCTGTCAGTGTTCAGGGCATGGGCCAAGAGTGTAACATCTTAATTAGTTTTTTCTTGTTAAGCATGATTTCATATTGTAGGTACACGTGTTTAGCTGTCAGCTTGATTCTTGCAACAAAAGGAAAAACAACCCAGTAATAAATAGAGAAGTTGCACAAGCCAAGCTTTAAATAATGGCATTGGGTGGAACGTGTGAAATAGGAGCTGTGGCTACAAAGCAGATTACTGCTTCCTATTCCTCCTGTGAGCATGATATAAATTACAGCTGTTTAATCTGATGCAGCAACCAAGGAGAATACTGAAAGCCTGAAGATGCCTCTGTTTCCCTCTCGCTATTCCTGTTTCAGGTTTGTAGACTGAGAAATGAAGAACCAAGCCCCAAGCCTTGTCGTCTTCCACTGAAAACTGGTTAGTTCCAGTGTACTGAGCAAAAGCATTGCGAATTAGTGCTCGTATTTCCCGAAGTGAGTGTCACTGATGCTGCAGAGGGCTTTGAGGTCCCACGTCACGAAAAACTGAGTAATCAGGCACTGACTTTTTAATACTCTTTTGAATAGCTGTGGGAAGGGATTTCTAAATACGTAAATAAATCAGGCCTTAAAAATGGAGGCATGGTATTCCAAAAATATGGAAATGTGGTTTTTAAAAGTCTTCCATCGTTTCAGATTTTAAAGGTCTTAGTTTAGATTTAGAAGGTAATGACTCATTTTTGCAGCATTTCATTGTATCACATGAAATACTTTTTTTGGTGAAGGCAGGTTAATGTGACCAGTAGATGCGTATTCATCTATCAGTAAATTTGTATTTAAATCAATGAGTAGTCTAAATGATTAATAGCATTCCAGATTTCTTCAAACATCATCATTGAACATTAAGCTGCAAATATCTTCCTTTTAGAAAAACATTTTTTGAGATGTTTGTTTTTGAAACTGTGGTGGTGTCATGTACCTGAAATATGAATAAATTTAGAGTGGCAGAATGTCCTCATTTTTTTCTCGTAATATAAATGCTTCCAAAAACATGTTGTAAAATTTAGATTTTGAAGCACCAAATTCCTCAGGATTCTTACAGTTCTATCCAGATTATATCAAAAAAATGAAAAGAAATACTGAATTTTAGTCTTTCTTACGAAGTCATTGACACAACTTCTTCTGACTTCATTATTTACATGCCAGTATCACAAAATTCTGGAAAGAATGAGACAAATTGGTTCTTTGGGACAGAGGTAAGAGGGGTTGGAACTAGATGATCTTTGAGGTCCCTTCCAACCCAAACAATTCTGTGATTCTATATCTCAAATACCCTGTGCCAGAGCGATTCTCCTACCCCCCAGCTCATTCTTTGCTGTGCTTTTTCCTGGGGACTTGTTTGACTTGGCCAGTGAGTTATCGTGATGAATTATTCTGATGCCCCACAGCTGACCCCAAGCTCTTCTCTTCCTGGAAAGCCTCCCGTGCCCTTCCTTGCCATGAGATCCCATGCGTCCACTGCAGACGGCAGCATGCAAGAACAACCTTCTTGCCTCAGAGCAGAAAGGGACAAAAATATCGAGCACTATAGGTTTACGTGACAAAATCAAAAGATCTTGGTACCTCCATTTTAGGGTATTTCAGCTTACTAGACATATTTGAAACTCTCATCTCTAACATGTATTTTTAGAGATGTGACCTATACGTAATGGTACTACAGTAGTAATCCTCAGGTCTTTCTTCCTTCACATATTCAAGTTATGACTTCACTTTGGTTGTGAATTAACTTGTATTGTTACCTCAGACAAATAATGCTTTTGATCAAAATGTTACTGACAAATTTGTTGTTTACTTGAATCAAGACATAGACATGACCTTTGAACTTTTTGAGGAAGAAGCTCCTTTTTAACATGCATTTTTCACCAGAAAAACAAAAGCTTGGAGATGATTTTATCCACAATTGTTTGCTTAATCATCATCATCTTTTTTTAATGAAATGGTAATGTTTTATGGGGGAGGGAAGAATAATTTTCTGGGCAGTTCTATTCTGAACTAAACCCATCCAACATGGATATAATCAAGATTTTACAACTACTTAAATGGATCAGTGCAAGAGGGAGTCATTTACACTCCCCTGGAAGTGGGGTGCGGTACATATGCACCATCATCACAGACACTTGATTGAGCCTCAAGAAGAATGCTATTAAGCTTTTTGCATTAATTATGCTTAAAGCTATCCCTCTAGTGATACTGGGGCTAATTTTTAATTGATACACTTAAATCAATTCCTTCATGGACAGACATTTGTTCATTATGATCTCGTTTTTACGCATAGCCACTCTCAGAGAAAGCAAGCTAATATTGTTCCGTCAGCAGTCAGGTACATTAGAGAAGCAATTGCTATACGTCTCCTTCTGATGTGTTTTGATGGTGCTCATTTCTTCTGGCATGCTTTTAGCTCCCAGTGATTCAGATGTGTCAGCTACTATAGCTGTAAGAAAACATTGATGATGGATTTATAACATCCAGGCTTCAACTTATTGACCTGAAAAATGGCAGAGTATTTCCTTTTGAAGCAAAATTGGTTTTATCCATACAAAAACCATGCTTCCAAAGTTCCCCTGTCTGTCTTTTAATGAAACATTTTATCCTGGTTATAATTCATGACTCTTGTCAGATGAAGTTTTCTCACTGAGGGATAGTTGTGGTAGCTACTGAATTTAGGGGAAGGAATCAGCTTAATCTCTTTAAAAGTGAAGTCGTCTTGTAAGATGTCAATGGAACTGTATTGTATAATGGTTCTGAAATGTCTCACTGTCCGTACTAATGAGGGGTTTCTCTAGGCAGAGAGATGCTAGAGCTCTGTCAGGGCAATGGTTGTGCAAGGAGGGATGCTCTTCCCATCTCCCTCTGGGAGCGAATTAAATTTACTGGTGGTCTTGTTGTTATATTGGTTTTAGAGCAGCTCCCATCTGAGATCAGGTCTCAGCATACTAGGTGCTGAAGAGGTATGAAGGAGAGCACAGCCTCTGCACCAAAGGTTAACACTCCAGACAGAGATAGGTTAGAAGATTCAAAGGATTAGTAAAAAATTGCAATATATGCAGACAGAGCTCTCTTCCTGCCAGATGAATTCCAGCAGTGAGATCAGATATCAAGGCTCCTGTCCTGCTGTCCTCATTCAAACAGAAACCCGGTTGCGCTTCTGAGCAAGCCGTTCCAGCATAAAACCTGACAGATTATTAAATAATGAATTGGATATATCTAATATTTATTTTCCATCTATGTTCTTCCAGTGGAGGAAGAGCTCCCGGAGACAGTGTCAGCTCTGAGCCATTCATGCTAGATTTGTCAAAAGCTTTCCTGAATCTCAGAGAGAAAAAAAATAGTCTGCCCAATGATGATCCCACTGGATGAAGTCAGGAGATCCCGGTTCACTTTTCAGCCTGACTACAGATTTTCCTATATCCTTGGATTAGCTATTCAGCCCCGTTCTTTCTCAGTTTACCGTCAACGAAATGGGAATGACAGTATTTCCTTCACTGACAAGGAACAGTACTATCAGGTACTATCCTAAACTGTAGGATAGATCTAGGATATATTCTTGATCTGTTTTGTCTCAAGTAAATAGGGTCTCCCGTGTGCAAGTTAAATGGGATATCTCTCATACAGTCATATTTTGAGGGTTAGCTGGATTAGGGAGGACAAGAAAAAGGGCCTGCATTTTTTAAATGATTTCTATGCTGCAAATCAGTTTAAGTGTTTTGAAGTTACATAGGATCAGCCGCTGTTGACATTGGACAGAAGGAGTCAGATTATTTGTCTTTGAAGTACATCAGAAAGTGGCTTCTTCCCCTCCCTTCACCAGCAACTACTATAATATTTCTTCCATCCCACAGGGAGAATTTAGCTTCTAGTACAGGCTACCCCTGGAGCAGCTCGGAGTGCATCTCTAATAGGGCCATGGGGATTTTGTAGTATATAATTCATAACTAGAAACACTTCCCTTATGGACAGGTTCCTTGACACACCCTAGGCTGAGGGCAGACAGCTGTGGTTTTCCTTCGGCTTCAGGAGACTGGGTTAACCTTCCTTCTGCAAGTCACTAATGGAGTTATTTAGTTCTTGTCACTACTGCTGCTGTAATGGTGAATGGAAAATAGAAGTAACTGAGCACTGAACAGGCAGAAATCAGGTGGAAGAAGAGCAAGATGCCTCTATGTGCTGCTCTCCTTGAACCCTTGCTTTAGCATTTCATCTTAAAATGCGTAATGCCCTTGGCCTCTGGATTGAAGGTGCTGGTTACGAGAGTGGTTTTTTGTGGTATTGACCTCTCTGGAAGTACAGAGGAAGCAAAGGCCTTCTGGTCACGGTTCAACAGTCAATGGCTTTCGGTCGTTACCACACCGGTCTGAACGTTGACCTGTCACGGGTGCAGGAGAGTGAATAAAGGACCTGTTCCTTCCTGGGAGACAATGAAAGTGTTTGGGGTACTCACACCAGTGGAATGGCCCAGCAGGGAAAGCAGAGCTGCATGGAGGTGCTCAGCTTTGTAAGCCACCGCCTTCACTCATCCATGGAAGAAACTGGGAGCTGGCAAGGGGAGCGATGAGAGACCTGCAGCTGCAGAGCTGCAGAGCCCTGCCCCTTGGTCTGAGGACACAGCCCAGCCCGGGAAAGGCTGCTGCCATTTTCGGGGGGCAGAAAGAAACCACACCCGCTGACTTGTCCTTCTCCCAGCCCTCTCCCCATCCACCGAGCCCTTCCAGCCTCCTCCAAGGGGGCCCCAGACACTTCCCTGCTATGTGAGAGCCTGCGCTGGGAGTTCCTACCTGCTCGCATGTTTACGGTTCCCCGGCTCAGACCTGATGTCTGCTCTCTCCTCTCAGCTAATTGGCAGACAGAGGCCTCGAGGGGTTTGGTTTGGTGCCATCAGACTCCTGCTAGCTCCAGCGGTCCTGTTCTTCCCCAGACAATGACTTCAGTAGCCTCCGGGCACTCCAGAACCTCCTCACAAACATCTCTCATAACTGCCTTATTAACTGATCGCTGTAGTAAGATAACAATTAACACCCTTTCTTGTGTCTTAGCTCAGCCAAAAATATTCTCAAGTGGACTTAGAAATGCATCAAATGAATAAATGATTTATGTTTACTATTTTTAATGGAGCTATTTATTAGCAACACTCTAATACAGAGCACTGTAAAAACACTCCTGATTTTGTTACAGATTTAGAAGGTGGTAATGAAAAGCTGTTGGGAATAAGGCAGGGAAACACTCCCCAAGCTAAATTCTGCTCTCAGTTGTACTTAAATACATTTTGCTGAGTTGAATCCTAGAGAGGATTTGGTCAGAAAAGCACTGAAATGGAGAGAAATCTCTGTCATGTACTCCTTCCAGCTCACCCATTCAGAACCTGTACAGCCAAGAAAAGGGTGCCTACCTTGTAAGTGCAGACACAAAAACCCAAGTGCAGGATGTGTATATCTGCAGCAGATCAGAAGGGCCGTGTTTGCACACGCACTCTGCGTTCTGACTGTACAAGGCACGAGATGGTGGGGAATTCGGCCTCAGCTGATGGGAGATGAGAGCGAAGGAAATGTGCCGAGCTTTTCATGGGCAGTCCTTTGCAAACAGAGTGATGTCGCTACACCAGGGCTTGGTGTTCATCGGGAGTTTTATGTGAAAAAGTGAAATAAGTGAAAAAAGCTGGTGGGATGATGAAAAATTTCTTAATGCAGGCACTTGAAATAAATTCTATTTCACTTCTATCATGGCAGCCTGAAGTAGTTGTGCCAGCTTCAGGATGCAGGCCGTCATTACCGCCCCAGCATCTCTGACCTCGACGGAAAGCGGTAACGTTCACGCGGCAAGTCTTCACTAATTTATATTGTTTCTTACCGTGATAAGTACACTAATTCGGAAGACATGGTGGCCTTTAGAGAGAGCCCTGACGCAGGGCTCGGGGGACATGAATGCTGTGCCTTGCGCTATTGCTGGGTGCCAAGAAATGCCACCCTTCCTCCATGTCCTCTGTACAAAAGGGAAGGCACTAGCCTTTGTGTTTACGGTCCAGGTGCATTTAGGAGCCTTGACATATGGGAACAGAGCATGTGAACTCTTCACAGCGAGTGGGTTTACTCTAATTTAATTTTTCAGCCACAAATATTTTTTGCTATAGCGTTGCTGAAATGAAGAGATGGGAGTCCATCACAAGCTCCCATGACACACAACGCGCACAATTCCCAAATTTGTTTGACCGACCATCTAAATCATATTGTTTTATTCCAACTCAGAGAGAAGTCCTAAGCCCTGCTTCCCACTTACTTTTCCAGATCTTCTACTGATCTCTCTTCAGTGAAGATAAGGATGCAGGCACGTCTAGCTTGTGGGTTTATCCTGAGATACGTGTTTGGTGTTTAGGATAATTCTTTTTGCGTGCACTCTATCCTGTAAATGCTAATAGAACACTTTTGCAAGTACATTAAATACCTGCAAATATTTTCTTGCTGTCTTTGCTTGCATCTGTTGTGAGAATTAATAATGTTTGTCAGCTGAAGTTCCCCGAAAGAATTTGAAGTGCCTGGCCAGCAGCACCATTAAAGACATCTGATTTTTCTTCTAGATGGACAGGATTTCAGCACTGTCTGAAAAATCAGGGCACTTTAAGGTGCTAGAGGTGTCAGATCATTAGTCTCTGGAGATGCTAGAGATTTTTTCAAACTACCATTTTTTCACTAACGTGTAAATAAAACATCCTGTGGATATTAGCAACATTTCTTAGGCAGTCCTATCAGTCAGTCGCATACAAGCTAAAGGCTACCAAACTACACTTGTCATGAAGAAATACAGTATTTTAAGATAACTACCATACCATCCTCTCTGATGTGTCTTGAAATGATGTATTGCTGTATTTTTTTTAATTTCCAGAAATAAAGACGAGTTTGCTTCAGGGCAGACAGTCTAAAAGCTCATGCTAATAAATCTGTGCAAGTTTAGTAGTGCTTAATACATAGTCTGCTTCAAGTGCTTTTTAAATGCATTATCACCTTTAAGTAAATACAGTGGAAGACTGCCAAATGCCTGGATGCTGTTCTGTGTAAATTTATGCATTTATATCATTAATGCAATGAAATGTTTAAACTTTCATTGAATTTTGCTAACTGATTTGCAGTTTGAATGGTAGTAATTTTATGCATTTATCAATTACCATTTAAGTAGCTGCTATAATATTTCTGTTTAGGCAGGCAAAGCACACTCACCAAAATACTTTTCATCTAAATTAGATTTGGGATGAAGTATCTGAGTAATCACAAAACAGAGGACACATCCAGGGTATAAAGAGTTCAGAGTTGCTCATTCCTGGTATGAAACAATATTGAGCCTTGCCGAAATATGTTTGGGGGGAGGGGGCGCGTCTCAAGTTCTTAGCCTCTTGGGCAAATCCTTCTCAGCAAGTGGATCCAAATGGTGCCTTATCAAAATTATTATCAATCTGTCCTGTGTTGGTGTTACGCTGAGAAACCGTGGCTCCATCGCATGGGGTGCTGTGCCAAATTCAGACGATAACCGTTGCCCCTACAAGTTGATGTCCTAAAGAAGCATGGTCACTCTGTGCAGCTGCATATGGCTGTGCAGGGTTCAAGGTAGTGCTGAATGAAGGCTATACCGCGTTTTGTGTCACAATACCACATGTTGGCTTGCATGACCTGTAGACGCCTCCTGCTCCTGTTGTTCTTCTTGGGTGCTGGGTGCCTCCCCACCCAGTTTCCTGCCATGTCCTCGCTGCTGTCGGTGCCTGTCCAGCCCCAAGTACCGGGCACTGCAATAACCTTGGCAGCAACAGCTTGAGGAGGGAAAGAAAGGATTTGTGCAGGGCCCCTGTCTCCGTGTCCCGAATGCTGCTAGCATTAGGAGTGGCTGGCCAAGGAGAGCTGGTCTGCAGCCATATGACGCAGGTGGATGGGACTCTGCTCCGTCTCCATCCCCTGCCTGGGTGGAGTGAAGGAGGCCACAGACCTCATCTGTGTGCAGCCACTGCTTCGAATGGCGTTGGCATCTTGGGCTTTGGTTGTTAATAGGAGAGGAAGTAGACAAAGCTGCAGTGGTATTAAGATAAGAATCCTTTGGTACAGCGTTTCACTAACTCTTTTTTTCATAGAAAATTATGCAAATTTTGTTTTGAACGGTTCTTCCTTCAGCTAGGCAGATCTGTAGGTTTCATGTGGGTTATGTATATGTAGCTGAGAGAAGATTCACCTACAAAATGGTAGGAGGTATGAGGAGCAGTAGTTCGAGCGCTCTCACCTCCAACAGATGCCAATACAGCAGCAGACTATGGTTATAATTTTTTATAATCAAGCACTACCTGTTTAGGAGTCTACCTGGAGGTAGACATTATAGCAAAGTAATTTTAAAAGAGCTGTGTATTGTCTTCTTGAATTTATGCTAATTTACTAAAAGTTTTTGGCAAAGTATCAACATATAAGTTAAGCTCTAATTTATAAGTCAGCTGATACACCTTAGTGGATGATAAATCCTCTTGAAATTTTACTATAAGAAAAAAAAAGTCTATATGATGATCCTGTATATTTTTCTGCCTGTTGTGCTCAAGTTTCAAGTTTAGAAACAAGTGAAGAATGGATCAAGTGCCTTGTTTGAAGATACAGAAAAACATTTTTCAGCTCCCACTTTGATTTAATTTTCAAGAGTGACTAATAAGAAGGTGGTGAATGCTTCATTAGTATGCACTGAGTGCACAATATAATTATATATTTCAGTTGTAATTAGGACATTTAATTGATTTGTTTTAACTAAATTAACAGACATCAGGAAGAAAAAAAAAGATTTGAGGCAGATTTTGAAATGTTTTCCACACAGCCAGCTGGGTTCAGCTGAACAGAAATATCTGTCTTATTTCTGGATAATGTTATGAAGATCAAAAACCTTGCTATTGAGAAACTGTTATGAAATAACCTTGTGTTTCTTCAGCTCTCTCCTTTATATGACAAAAATTTACCAGTTGATTTTCACGGGATTCTTATGAGATGGGTACGGATACCTTTGGGGAGAGGAAAAGTGACAAGTAGAAATGACTTGAACAGGAGATGTTTCCATGCATTGCCATAAGAAATAGGGTTAAAATGCAGATTTCCTTCTACTAGATTGGTTAACTGGTAACTCTGGTACCCAGTTAAGCATTATTTAGAAACCATGTTCTTCCTCCTTTTTGGTCACCTGCTTCTCTCTGATTTTTGTCCTGGTTTTGCAACCTGGCTCCATACTTCTTGATTCTGGGTTATTCTAACAAGATGGCTTTTCACTTCCAGTTTTTAGCATGGAAGCAGAAATGCTGATACAGCATGAGAGAGGCTCTGCATGCAGTGTGGCTGCTAGAACCTCTTAGTGGAAGCATTACAAGGCTTCTTCCATCATTTTTTTACCAGCCTTTTGTCTTGGAAGAGAAGGGGAATATTAAAAGGAAAGCTTAGAAAGTTTATAAGTTGAAATCCGTCTACAGTATTAACATCCAGCCAGATGCTGTGGCTGCCTGGGCTGCTTGATCCATACGACCCCCAAGAGCTGCCAAAACCAGCCACTGACCCTAGGGCTGAGAAGGCTGGACATCCCGACCCAAAAAGTGTTTACATTAGTGTGTTTCTGTGTGAAACTAATTTGGCTTTTCATTTCTGTTTCTCTTGATCGTACACTATTTTGAATTTTCCTGATTTCAGTGCACCTGTGTTGCAATAAGTAAAGAACAGCCCCAGAATCTACCCCATGCGACTTGTCCTGAGAAAAATGCTGCAAATAAGCGTGGAGACAAGATGTGCCTTGGAGGCAAGTGGTGGTTTGCTGCTCATGCATATCTGTAGTAGCTGACTGCAAGGAGCAGTTTAGAAACCTCTGATGTGAGAATGAGGTGGGGCAGCTGAAAGCGTTGTGGTTCCTAAATTTATTCTACTCTTACATTGACAAAAATATGTGGAATTGAGTGTGTAGCTAAACGCACATGGAACAGGAGAAAGAAAAGCTAAAGGAAAGGTAGGAGCTGGGCACCCTTCTGGTAAAACCTGTTCTAGTTTTTAGGAACGGCTCATAATCTACTGTTTACAAACAGCAGTAAATTCAACGTACAGCACAAATGACTCATATTGAGACAAAACCACAAAAAAAGAAAAGAAAGCAAAATCCCCAAATTGCCACTGAGTTCTGACACAGGGCACTAAAAATAGGCAAATTCAGAATGAAAGTTACGGCACGGCAAACAGCTCCCCTCTATTAATAAGTCGCGTAGGGACTCTGCACTAAATGGGTGAGACACAGATTTTTCTCTGAAATGTTTTTCTTTGAAAATATGGTTTCATTTGAACTGAAAATTTCTTCAGGAACTTGTCAGAAACAATTTAATTTCATTTAGATATCTTGAGGCAAAGAGATCCTTTGATAATGTCAATCATTTCATGTCAATATTTTCAGAACGCACAGTGCATATTTTTATTTCAAATGATTGTTCATATTTACATATTTTTCAGTTCCTTCAAGAAATGTTTAGAATTAAGTTTGGAAATCAGGAAGAGATGGATTCTTTTGATCCAACAGAACTAATTCACTTGACACATAATGCTTTTCAATTATTTTTAACATCTTTGTGTGGGGAATAACAAAATTTACTGCAACTCTGATAACACAGACTCTAAACCTATGAGAAAATACTTGCTTTAACAGCAATGTATATTACCAGGAAATCTTGAAATGCATGGTTTGTTCTAAAAACCATTTTGTGTTAAATGCGTTTGCATTGAGAGTGCTGGCTGGATCATCATGGTTCTGTTTAGGAATGAAAACGAGTTTTGAAATAACCGCTTGAAAGAGTAATGTAAGGTTTTTTCCGAGCTGTAGGAGGAAGCAGAGTTCCCAAACACCCTTTAAAGCACAGGACGTTCTGAACTCTACAGTCAAACCGAATGAAAGTCATGGGCGACATGTAGAGAAAACTCGTCCATGTGCTGTTGATTTGCACATGGACTGCGAGGCTTTATTTTGCTTTGCTGGGAACAGACAGCTCGACATTTAAAACTTGGCAACCTGCGGCAGGAGCAAGGGTGTGCCCCTGTTTGGGCAGGGCCAGCAGCTGCATCTGGGCCCGGGGAGGCAGCAGGGAGATGCTGCGTGGATGCGGTTACATCTCCAGAAAGCCGTTCATCCCCGAGAGGTGGCTCCTGCTTCTGCTACCCCTCTCCTGTCTTCAAATAAACTCCTATTTGTCAGACATTGGGAATACTTGTTGCTATAGTACGACAACAGGATGTACAGGAGCTTAGAATTTGGAAGTATGGCCTTATAAATGATGTCGTATTTCCGTTTCCAACAGTAAAATGAGGAGACTGAAATGTTTGTTGTTTCTTGCCCTTCCCCATCCCATCAGGTTAGACCGTTGGCTGTCTCATGCTAGCTGTTATGAATCCAATTTCCATTTATGTCTGTAAGGTCAATTATATAAATGTTATTATTAATAATAACATAATATATTATGCTCCTGCAGAAAAATACAGCAAAACAGGGAAGGAATTACATATTTGGATCATCGGCACATCAAGGAGGATTCAGAGCAAGGAAAGAGTTGATCCATTTTACAACCCTTTCTATAACTTAGCAGCCAAAATTCATAGTTTATAAAATGTTGAAAGTATTTTATATCTTTAATGTAACACTGTTTTAAAGATTTTTTCCTGAAGGGAAATACATGTAGTTAGTCGCTTGCTTCTTTGCCCTCTAGGAAATCCAAGCTTGGCATTTTGGTGCCGTTTTGCAACAGGAAGTAAAAAAAGATCTAAAAATGAAAGTGAGAGCACAAAAGCCCATTTTGCCTTTTGGGGGGCAGAAATGCAAACTTTAAAAGCACAAATAGTAATCAGATCTCAACCTTTCACTTTTAATGAGTATAAATTCCACAGCCAAAGAGTAAAATTAAAGAATAGTCCTGTGTGCCCTTTTAAAAGTTTGAAGTTTATAGTCTTTTTTTATTGTAGGAAACCAAGAATCTGTTTATTATCTGTTTATTATAAGGCAAAAACACTTTCAAATGAAATATCTTTGAATTCGAAAAGACTAAACCTCAAATTAAATGGAGAGTTTGAATGCCCTGTTGAACTCCTCTTGCCTTCTGTTAGCAAAATACAGGAGTTTCTGAAATCTGAAGAGAAATTGATATAGGAGTAACAGTAGTAGTTACTTTAGATTTGGAGTAATAAATGTGTGGGTGAAGAGTGTTAGAGAAGCCAGTGAAGCTGGCTGAAGTGACTTTCCTATTCCAGAAGAAGCTGCAGTCTAAAGACAGAATCCATTAAACCCATTAAAAGGTGCCTATTTCTTTGCCCATGTGAGTAGACCTGGGGAGCAAACCACAGTACCACTTAGTTGTAACTTCGGTGGTGGCCTACCACTTTGCCTGTAGTTGATGATCAGGTCTCAGTACTTCCCTGGGAATGCAGTTGTTCATCCAAACCATGGAAAGAATGATACAGATGGCAAGAGCAAAGGATTTGGATGGATTTTTCCTTGTCAGATAATAAAGTAGGGGAAATGTCTGTAATTAGTTTGGAGAAGTCAAGGTCAACAAAACCATAGTCAGAGCGATTGGGAGAGCAGGAGAGTGTTCTGCAGGGCCATGGCAGGTTGCTCTGTTGCTGATCCATGGCTGAAGGGTGATGTGGCCAGCAGACACACCTGAGAAGAGGCAGCAAGGCACACACAGTATTGGCTGCGAGATTATAATGAGAGTCTTTACTCTGTCTAATCCTAAAGATGAGACCATTTTACCTATATTAGCTGGCACAAGACTAGCACATTCCTTAGAAGAAGATACGATATACCTGAATGTCGGGCTCCACTATTGCAGAAAGCAAACTGTGGGTTGAGTTTTGCAGGCTCTTCATGGCCAATATGACCATGTATTATCACTCCTGCTAGAGAGACGCTAAGGCTAGGACTACTGCCAAGTAACTCTGGGGATTAGAAACCTATCCAATAGGTAGCACACTCATTACTGGCTCTTGCAATGTTCCTCTTTGATTTTCTATGTGTCCTCAAGGAAAATTTTACTTGCTTCAAGCCTTTGGATTTGGTGTTTCAGAAGGGAAAGGTGCTTGTCCACAAGTGAACCTCGTTGAGGTAACTCAGTTTTTGAGGTCTTTGGATAAAGGCTTGATTCATTTTTCAGAGGATCTCTTCAGTGATCATTTCAGAAAGCTTCCAATAGCACCTGGCACAAGGGTTACTGGAAAACGCTTAACATCTCGTTAGCTCTGCTCATTGCAGGGGAAATATTGAGTCTCCCTGTTACTCTAGTAAAATTTGGTAAAATAATAATGCCTGCTTTCGAGCCCTTCGTGAAAGTGTTATGTGTTGCTTCGGCAGTTAATCATATCAAATAATCATATCAAATACTTCAAACTGAGAAAAAAGTATCTTTCTGGAGAATAGTGAGACACTACAGAAAGGCACAAATATTTGCATTGGAAAGAATATTATTAATAACTCATATTCTTCCAAGAAATGTAACGTTTCAGTGCCTGCTGAGCTTTGTTGTTTAAATCAATGTAGTAGTCTGTACGAGTTAAGCTTCCCAACTAAATTATTAAGTGTAATTAAACTAAGAAATGCATAGCAAAAGACCCCAATTTGTGTTGAGAGATAAATGGGATCTGTAGCAGAGGAAAAATACACTTTATGTGAGGCTGGCTCATGAAGTATTTTGCATTTAGCATAAACAGTCTCCTGGCTACTCTGTTGTGTAGATTCCTAATCTCATTTAATTCAATTTACTTTCCTGTTGTGGGCAGCTATAGCACCTTTTGCACCAGCTTTAAGGTCTATAAATCCTGCATTCATCTAGTCAGCTACTATTTTCCCTGGGGGCTTGAGGGAAAACTTAGAGCACTCGAAAAGGGGTACGTTGACCTGAGCTGAAGAGTTAATCTGATGAAGACTTGAGCGTGCCCTCGGCTGAGCTCTGCGCTCAGTTGTGGTATTGAGCCAGGGAAGGACCAAGCCAATGAGCGTATTCTGGCATCAGCTCCTGGAGGTTACAAGAACCTTATGTATCATTTTATGTATTTTTCTTTTCATGTGTATATAATCAATTCCAGTGGCGAGGCTTGTGTTTTGGTTCATACCGCCAAGCCAGGCAATTGACTTGGCTCCATATTCAAACCTCTTGGCTTGCTAAATGTCAGAGCCTAAGTAGGGCTTCTCTTTGTACTCCAATCTCATACAATTGGCCTGAGTTATGTGTGTTCCCTGAGAGTACATGCACGGCCGTGAATACAAATCAAACCTCATTAGGAGCCAAACACAGAGGTCAGCGAAGCAAATATTTTTGTCTCCCCAAACTACCTTTCTTGCCTCCTGGCACAGCTATGTGAGGCCCAAGCTTGACAAGTCTTCTAAGTCCCATATGCTGAGAACTGAAAATGAAATAAAGTAATAATGCTAATAGTGTAAATGCATTGACAGTCTCTGTTAAAGTTCCCCAGTGACTTACTGGATTCTTGCAGTTCTGCACCTAGGAGAAACTATAAATTCTCTGGAAGAGGGAGGCACTGGTGGGGTTTTTTGTGATGGTTTCTTCAGAGCATTGGTTATCTTAGATCGCCTTAAATAAGGTGCTGGAAAATACAGACTCCTGCAAAGAAAAGTGATCGATTCACCGTGAGATATTTAAATTTCCAGTAATACCTAGGAAACAGCGAGATAATGAACAAAATATTGTATTAAATACTTTATCTTTAGATGAGTCTTACGGTCTTTGACTGACGTGATTTTGCAACAGTTTTATTGGAGCATGGTCAGCGATGCTATTCCAGTTGCAGCTGAACTGAGTCAAGAAACTATCACTCTCAAGATGAGCTAGCTCAAAAAAAAAAAACAAAAAAAACAAACAACCAAAACAAACAACCCCAAAACAATAAACCTACTAAAAAGTATCTAAGCTAAGCTGGATCATTCTGACAGAGCCAGATTTGGGAGTGTCTGCACATGTGGTTATGTGGCTCATGGAAAAGGGTGGTAACCCCTAATGGGGGGCAGTGGATAAACAGCTGTGGGCAGGCTGGAGGTGGTAACCTCTTAACCTGGTTCAGCTGCTGCTGGAACAGCACCTCGGGCTGTGCCCTTCCTTACACAATGCTGGGATTTCTTAATAGATGCATTCTTAGATCGAAGAGCAAGCTGCTGTCCAAGTTTGCGATGGGCCGTGCTGCATCCCAAAATGTACGCATAAATATACATTCCCCAAACGTGTGTGCTAAGTGAACATTCAGTCCTTAAGAGCACCAGCACATAATACTGGCTCGGATTCCTCCCATAGCCATCATGGTTGGAGCACAGTATGTTCCAAACAGCACATTTTGCTGCATGAGTCTCAGCTGTAGATCTCGAGCAGAGAGAGGCTTCTATTAAATGCATCTGTACTTGTGTGTCTTTGGTCTGTATCAGATTCTCCTTAGGTTACTTAAAGTGCTTCCAGACCAAGCTCTCTTATGCCCCTGCTGCTCCACAATATTCTTAACCCTCTCCTCACCTACCATCCATCCATCAGGACAAGCCACTTGCCTGAACCCGATACAGCGCCCAACGCTGTTTCACCTTGTGGGAACAGTTATTAATTGGTTAAACGTGAAGCGCACAAGCTGAAAATTAAGGCGCTGCTCCACAAGTCTCTCTAAACATGAGGAGGAACCAAGGGCTGTGCTTTGCTGAAAGGTCACGGTGAGCTCACGCCGGCAGGAGGACAGCGTTTTGGGCAGGACTCTCACTGGGTGGAGGGAGCCTGCCTGAATCGTTCCAGGACTGAACTAGCGAGAGGCTGTGTGGAGGGGAAAGGGGAAGCCTGACCACACTAGAAGAAAAAGGGGTGGAGGGGGAATTGGATATGAGGGCTCCAAGCCCTGAGTTGGTTTAGATTTGATGCAAAGAGATGGAAAGATGTGGTTTACTGCTATTAATACCTTTATTTCATTTTTTTTTCCCCCCAGAGCATCTAAAAAGCTATGACAGGGTAATGACGAGAGGAACTGTATGCTTTTTCTTGAGGTTTTTCCTCAGGCTTTTTGTCCCTACACGCTCTCAATCTCTGCTGCACTGCAGCACCACAATGTCTCTGATTGTGTGGATCACAGAGACCCTGTAGCAATTAGTCCTAGCCCAGCTCCTGGGTGGGATAGGTCTCAGGAGAAGGATGAAAATCAGACTTTAAATGGTGTATTCACTTAAGGTTTGCAAAGTGAAGCTTGTGGATTTAGGTTTGGTCTGGTATTGTTGAAGAAGGTGGACGGCCTGGGGAAGACCCTACTCTTCCCACCTGCGAGTCCTGCCCTGGTAGCCCCAGCTGTGCAGCAGACGGGCTACGGCAGTCTGCACCTCATCCAGCACAAAGAGCAGGGGCCAGACCTGGCTTTCCTGGCTGGTCTTTTTTTCCTAAATGATAGTTTTGGTGATGCTCAGAAAGACTCATGTCGTTCAAACCTGCTGCAGTGCAGGGCTTCCCTGGCACTGGTGCTGCTGGAGAGGACCACATGCCAGAACCTGCAGAGCTGGAAGAGTGAATCGCCCTGGCCTTACACAGGAGCTGTGAAACCTGTTGGACCCTGCATGCTACAGAGAAAGGAGGATTCCCTGGAGTGTTTGTACATGAAAAGTGGAGGAAGACGACTGTGAAGCAGCTCTTGAGAAAGCATGAGAGGAAATAAACAACCAAGTGAGAAGGGGAATCAATGCGGATGTGTTTGAAGGCCCAGAGAGGGAGCAGGGCTTTATCTGCATTGTTTCTGAATGCTGGCCATATGGTTAGACCTGTAAAGAGACAAGAAATGACATTGTACAAAGCTTATATGGCTTTCCAACTTGAAAGGCTGAGGTCCAGCTTAGCTTAATTTGATTAGAGTTATTTGATTAGAACAGACTTTATCCCTTCCAAAAATGAAGAAAAACGTGGTCTTTAGTTGTAGAGATACAGTTCTATAGGATCAGATAGTCACCGGAGTGGCTTAAGAAGGGCACGGAGACAAATCCTTGGGGTGGTGGGGACAGCAAACTATCAGGATAAAGCAGAGGCAGTTTCTGTTCTGGGTGTCAAGCGTGTGTAGTTCTTGGCATAAGTTTTCTGAGTGACCTTAGCCTAGTGATATAAATTTTAATTGCAACTTTAAATGGTGCTGGGACCAGATGGGTGAAGGCTAAAGAAACACTGTCAGCTCTGCCCACCTCCTCCCTGTCAGAGCTTTGCTTGCAGAGTATGGAGAATGGCTTTGGGAGAGGGCTTAGGTAAGGATCATTGGGCTTAGGGATATCAGCAGAGCAGGAATACACATTATCCCCATTGGGTTGTTTGTATGTGGATCAGTGCTGTGGAAAAGCTCTTCATGAACTGCACGGACCATGATGGTGGGTTATGAGGCCTGGGACAGACCTACCTGAACCTGGAGGTTTTGGTACCTCAGCATGGGCAGCTGCAGTGCTGGGACTGAAGGACACGTTTGCAGCCGTCCCAAAGTACAAGGTGGGTTGTTCTCCTATCCAGCAACACCATTTTTCAGAGACACAGGAGAACCCCTCTCCGTGCTGGTTAGCTGCTTTTCTGTGAGTAGTTGCTTCCAACGAAAATGAAAGACTAGAAGCTCTGGGAGAAGTTGTCGAGCATCTGCTGGGGTGATGATCAATTAATCCAGTGCACAACTCTTTCTTTGCTAGCATTTTCAAGGCATGAGGGTTTCCTAAGCAATGTAATGTCTTCAAGAAATGCATTGTTTTATTTCATACCTAAAATTTAATGATGGTTGCAGCTAATTTCACACGTTAAATTAGACAAAATACTTGAGCTACTTCCACCGTTTGAACTCGACAACAAATGAAAATCGCTTTTTGGAGGGTAACTCGAGAGTTACTTGAGAGGGTTAAATGTGTCTCACCGGTGCACTCAGTTTGACAGGCTGATGCACTTTGTCTAGATGATAGATATGAAAAACTAATATCTCAGTTTTCAGAGGGGGTTCTGAAACCTAAAATCGAAACCAGATGTGCAACAAAAAAGAGCAGTGTATATTACAAAGTGTTGTGAAATAGCCCAAGGGAGGCAAGTAAGCAAAACCAGCCCTGTTTCTTAGCAACCTGCAAAACAAAACAAGTAACAGCTTGGTTGGCATCTGACGGGGCAGGTTTTGGTCTTTTGCAGTGGAAAAGAAGACTGGAGAAAACTTGGAATAATTCTGGAATTTTTGGTGACCCGGAAACACCTTTCTTTTCAGCAGAGTGGTTACCTGATTTCTCTCCTTCCCTAGACCTCCTCCCAGCAAATGTACAGCAGTCGAAACACTGGTGCTCTCATCTTTTCTATCCTGCTACAGCCTAACATGGTGTGGAACATAGACCTCCCTTTTTTTCCTTGCTTTCCCTCTTACTAAGGTCAATCACACCCATGAAAAGCAGGTGCAAAGTGAATGTAAAAAAAAAAAAGGTAAAAAAATAAGTTTGAAGATTTTGCACAACTCTAAATGATGAGGTAAAGTTCAGTTCCTCAAATGTGGAGGAATATCCAAGTGTGACTTTTGTGTAGAAATGAAGTGCTCAGTAAGTAAAAAGTTAAATACATAATTAATAATTTCCAAAAGAGTATTTCAATCAGTTTCTGGAAATGGTGCTCCTTTTTTGTTTGATTTTGTTCAGTTTCTTAATTAAACTAGTGCATTCTCTGAACCCCACAAATGAAAAATTCACAGCTCAGATCCTGGAATGTTATTGCATAGGGTTAAAATTCACTCCTATAAGCAAGAGAGGCACGTGCTCACTGCAGTGAGTGCTATGATGCACACTAGGAAGCTCTACTGGCACAACTCTGTCCATCAAGAGAGTGAAAAAGTCATACCTCTGTGCACCAGCTGTGCTGCCAGATGCTGCGATGGGAACGGGCTTCTACCTTACAAGCCAGTCCGTTTGGGGAAAGAGCTTATTCTGCTCTACGATGTCCATCGTAGCTGTTTGCCAAGACAGATCTACTGAGCAAATTCTTTCTGACAAAATCCTTTCTAGCCCAAGCAAGCCATGGGGTATTCCTGTAATCTGCCTGACTCCAGGACCTACGGCTTGAAGCAAAACCTCAGCGTGCCCTGAGGTTTGTAATCAAATTGCGAGAGGTAGCATTTGTGATGGAGAAGGAAGGTGGGTGGATTTGACTTGGCTTGGTTATTTTTAGAGAGGTTGAGGCTGCCAGGCAGCCAGGTTTTGTGTTTCTGGGGTTTTTGTTTTGTGTTGTGGTTTGGTGTTGTGTTTTTGGTTTTTTTTTTATTTTAACAGAATAAATTTCTTTTGGAAAATGCTGGTTTGGCAGAATTAGAATTTTGGGGGAAGTTCATCTTGATGAAGTTTTCAACGGAAATGTTGATACTACTTGAGATTGAAATAGTGACTTTCATTTTGACTCCTTGTTTCAAAGTTTAGCTCTTTTTAGCTTCTAAAAATTACTACGATATTAAGGATTAATTATAGATATGAATCGTTTGACATTATCAGCTAGAAATTCTTAATGAACTAATTTTGATCCTTTCAGCTAAAAATAACTCAGAGTTTCCATTCTGCAAAATATTTGGTATTTTGCTTCTCTGTCTGATTAGCAGAAAGGCAAATGTCAGTGTCAGAATCTTCCATGGGACAAAAATCCCATTTTTTGGCTACCTCCAGTAAAGCCTTTAAGTCACTACCGAGCTGACTGGATCTGAACCAGTATCTTCTGGAAGGGAACAAGGTTGTGTTACTGACTTCTTTCTCATATACTGAACTCGTCGTTTCTCTTGAGGCTTCTAGCAGTTCTGTACGACATGAGGTCTGGAAACAAAAAATGACAGAACTAATGGAAAGTGATCCCAATGTGATATCTGAAATGGAGGTCATTATCTACTCTGGTCCTGTTTCGTGGGACCAATGGACGCTATCAGGGCTCGGTTCGCTTTCCACTCAGCATTTTAATTCTTTCTCTGGTGAAGCAAAGTGTCAGGACTTGCCCTCTAGTGCCAGGTGTCTGCTAGAATCAGTTTAACAATAAATTTTATCTCAAGAAGTGCACTGAAAGGAGAGCAGCACACTGGAACAATAAAATAAAGCAAAGGATGAAACTGTTTAGCCCAAAGAAAATAATAAACAATCAAGATGTTGTGTATCCTTTCTTTCAGCAGGATTTCTGGCAGAGGAGTCCCTGGCCCAAGCCCCTCAGTAGCAAGCATCGAAATAAGTATTTTTTGGGCAGAAGTGTAGTTTTCTTTGCAAATGTATCACGATGCAGAAATTTCTTTTCCTGATGATGAGGAGGTGGGCTGTTTTCAGTATCCATATATTTTGGCAGGCAGAATTGTTGCTACGTACATCTTGCAGTGAGCAGAGGCTGATCTCACTGGTAGTACGCAGCGAGGAGGGATGAAGGTGCTAGAGGAGTGGGCAGATCTGTACATCAGTGCTGGAGTCTCCAAAGAACAATCTCTGTCATCACAGAGCAGCAGCAGAGTGTCATGGAAATTCACCTCTCGGTAACAATGTGACCCGATTGCTCATCGTGCATTTCTTTTTGCATTGCTCCATATAACTATTGCAGCTGGTTTTCCTGCGTGAAGAGGAGAATAATGCTTAGATTAAAAATAACATGACTGAGAACTGCATCCACTGTAAGGTGTTCATCGCTCTGCTAGTTTTGCTGTTTGTATTTAAACTCAAAGTAAGTATACCAGTAAGAACTGTAAGAGCAGTCCAGGTCAAATGCAGCCGGTCAGGCAGGTGCAGCTGGTATTGCTTCGTACGCTCCTTTTTTTAACTGTGGAGAGAAACTGGGCATGTTTACCATTACCGGTACCTGAGATCCACAATGTTTAATAAATTAAAATGGTTCTTTTCAAATCGCAAAGGCTTTTACATTTGACTTGCGTTGGCCAATAAAGTCCATTAGTGCCTGAATAAGTGGTAGTGGTAAGAGTCCCAGTCATTAGTGTATCTTGGCTCCCTCTTTGTAAATCACAGTTGGCAGCTGTGGGATTGTTCAGCAGCCTTTAATCAGTACCTGGGGCAGGAAGGAGAGGGTTCCACCGGAGCGTTTTGGAAATGGCTGTTTCTAGTGGTCTTTTTGTAGGGTGGGAATGGGGTAACCCATCTGTGGTGAGCAGCTCATGATAGAGGATGTGCTTCAAGAAACTAGGAAACTTCCAGAGAAGGAATACTTTGGGGGAGATGGCAAGTCTAGCAGTCATAGAATATTCATGTCTCTTCCTTTGGTGTCCAAGATGCATCGAATTCATTGCAACCCTACTCTGTAAAATCAGCCCGTTCCTGCATGATGTCTTCTGTGTTCCCCCCCGCCCCGTCATGCTTACAAATGTCATTGGGTCTCCTCTCCTCCTCCGCTTGTGAAGGGTGGCACTCCTGAAGTGGCAGGGAGTAGCGGATGGTAGGGGAGACAGAGGGATACATTTACACAAATACAATTTTCTCTTGAGGCAGCTTCGTGTAAATGGAATATTAACACGCACATTTTATATAGTGGGACTTGGCAATATTTCAACTTTGATAACGCGTTTGTAAACCAGGCAAGGAGATGCCTGAAGTTGTTGTACATTGGTTGCGCTCTTGCCACTCCTGTTTGAGTGTCAAGGATTTGTCAGGGTGGAAGGTTTAGATTAAACACACAGTCATTAGTTTTCTATTCTGCACTTGCAAAGTATTTGCATCCTAAAACCCTGTTTTCAAGGGGTGGCAATCCTAGTCACTGTTATACCAGTAACTGCCTTCACTTTGTACTGGTGAACTTGAGTATCTTCCGTGATATGGTGCTATCATTCATACTTCCAAGAAAGATGAGCAGAGTGATAACCAGACTTAGTGACTCAGTGTAAAATTATTTATCGGATTTAACACCCTTGAGTTGGTTTTGGTGCTTCTCGTAGGTACCTGTCCCAGCTGTGAGAACGTGCAGAGATGGACAGATGAGGAACTTCTAGTCACTTTGCAGCTGTGTTTTGTCACAGGATGAAAGTGTGCGAGATACAGATCAGATACAGCTGCTGAAAACAAATTGAAACAAAGAGTCTCACAAAGAGAATGGCTGCAGCCAGAGTTCATAAAAGGGCTCTATATGCTTTCTAATGTAATAAGCCTTTATTCTCCCTGGCTAGCCCTTTGAGTAATCATAAGAGAAAAACTAACATCCCTTTTCAATAGGAAAGAAGAACATTTATTTTATTCCTAAAGGTTTTAACAAACCTCTCCATGATGAATTATATATTTATTGTAACTGCACGCTCCACAGCCACAAATTCTTCCACTCTCTTTCCAGCTGAAAGCTCCAATAAAAGACTTCCCCAGATAAAGGCCAGAGGATTTAAGCCATGGGTTTTGTACTTAGATTAATTCAGTTAGCCTGATTTCTCTGGACTGGAGATTTCACAGACCAGATGAGTCAAGAGTACAGTAAGTGAAGGTATAAAATATTTAAAAAAAGTAAGTGTGGAGCCATGTGCCTCAGCTTTTACTAGCTTCCTTCCTTGATTTTTATTTTCCTGCTTTCCCCCATCAACTACAGCTCTTCATCTCTTTCAGTCTTCTTTCCTTCTTATAACACTGAATCCAGAGGTGCTGACAACTTCGTTCAGAATAGATGTAAAAAGCAGTCAAGTTCTTTTTGGAAAAAAAGGTAAAAAAGAAGCCATCACCCCCAAAGAAACAATTGTTTGCCAGCTGGGCTGAAACTCAGCTGTGTGGGCAGAGGGGATTGTTTGGGGAAGCTGCGTGCCCCTGGGAGCAGAAACACTGGGGAGTAGCCAGAGAGGAGGCAGACAGACAATAAGAACTGGAAATAAGAACTGAAAATGCGGCCATGAAAGATACTGAGGGTAAAGCTGTGTGTCCACAGAGGATAAGAGGAAAACAGGCTTTCAACTCTGAGCAAAGAGCCCAACTCCAGTTGATCTAGTCCTGTTGTGTTCTGGGAAACAGGACCTCATAAATAAGATTACACTGGAGAAATACCTGACACTGTTCTGCGGCTAATGGAAACATCTTAAAAGACTCTGAATATAGGCCAAGAATGTGGGTCAGTAGAGAAACTACTATTTATATTTGGATCTGCCTATGAATACAGTATAATATCCAGCTGTTGAAAATACTAAGAGAAGTTGCAGAAAAGTTTTTTAGGTATAAAATGCCAAGGACTCTGTCAGGTGACGTTGCTGTTAAAACTGCAACTTTACTTTCATCTCCCGTGAATTCAGTGGGCAGCTTCTTAAAATTTCCCATTTGGCAAGGTTATCTTCAATCTGGTGAGTAAAAAGGAGCTGCTCCCTGAGTAAAAACCTTGCTGAATCACAGCATAAAACTGAAATCTGAAATAATGCTGAAAGTGAATTTTACTGTGGATATTAAAGTATTTCTCTTGTCTTTCAGATTCTAAAAAGTATCTCCCTCCACTTGCTGACTTGTGAAATCCACTTCTGTCTTGGGAAAGTTCCCACTCGCAGGTTAGAGGATCACAGGATTTTTCACTGAGTTTGACTGTGCATGCTGCAAGCGAGCTGTATACACATGCAAAACCAGGATTTTGAAAACTATGAGTTCCCTATCCACAAAACACTCATTGTAAATTATTCTTGCCTTGTAAGGAACATCTGTTGCAGAATTTAGGATGTGATGCACCCCTTATAAAAAGAGAGAGGGGGGGAAAAAAGGTTGCAGCAGTCACTGATGCTGTGAAAAGGGTGTTCATTAGAATTTCTCTACAAGTCTAAGCAATGAGTGTTTTGGGATATGCAGGGCTGAGCTCCGTTTTGGAACAGGCCCATAGCATCAGCGGGAGCTTTCTGTTGGTGGAGAGGAGGACTTTGATGTCCATCAGAGTTGTGGGGTCTTGTTCCTTACTGTAAAAAATGTATCACGCCCCGTTCTCTACTACATCCATTGATGCAGGACAAAGGCTGTTATTTACAGCCAAGCTGGGCTGTAAGTTTGTATTTTTTTTTTGTCTAAGTTCTTTTATGATCCAAATCTATAAGAAAACAGCCAACATGTAATTCTGCACTCAAAGAAAATGACTTTTTTTTCCCATAAATGCAATTTAGACAGTAATTGCAGTTAGCAAAGCTTTGAAGGTGCAGCTGGAGAGAAAAGTAGAGTGCCATGCAGAAGGATGTAGTTGAGTAAAAGAAAGCTTTTCCAGAGGACATAGGAGGCCTGGAAGGGGAGAAATTGGCCATGAAACCTTCCAGACAAGGCTAGAGTGTAAGTTTATTGGAGTCTTCAACAGCCTGCATTGCACTGGTGGCTGGACCTCATGCTGATGGGCCAAATTTTGCACCCTACCATCTCCGTTGCTGAACCTAATATGCAACTTATCTGTAGCTATATTGGCACAACCTTACTTACTCCTGGTGGGGTGTATGAGAAGGGTGACTGAAAGCAGAGTTAAATTCCTTGTACGTAGCTATTAGCTCTATCTGAAAGCCCTGAAGATCTGCAAATAAACCCTTCCTGGGAAGTTAGAACAAATGGAGAAAATGATGTGCAGGGGAGGTCAAGTCACTAGATCAAGATGACAGGGTGAGAGCAAGGTCCCAGTCAGGAACCTCTGGTTTGCTCCCAACCACAGTGCACGCCGTCTTTTATCCTGCTTGAAGGAAGTGGAAAAAATGATTTCATAATCCTTTGTCATGGGGCCGGGGACGGTGCAGGTCATGTGGACAAAGCCATTTGTTCAAGTAGCTTAAGCTGAGGACTCCTCAAAAGCTGTTGAAATCTCACGGCCTCTCCTTCCTCAAAGGACTAAAGTCCTGCATCCAAACTAAACATGGATGGCTCCTTCCCTGCTTAATCTTGAGCACTGACCACGACCTGCTTCCTTGTTCTCAACAGTGTCTTTTGTGTCTGAGAGATTTTGCTGCCCTTCCTGCAGGATCCTTTAAGCACAGTAGGCCAAGATGAACTAAAAAGAATCATCTTTCACTCTGAAAGTTCTAAATTATTGCAGTTTGTCAAACTTTTTAAAAGCAGCAGCATTAATAATACTTGGTGTTTTGGCGGTTTGGCCAAGTCCCTCACTGCTGGTGTTGTTGTTGGTGTGTCACTGTCAGTATTTTGTACTGAACTATCTAACAGCTGTCTTGGCTTCCTTCCCCACTAAAACAACTGCTGCTTCACAAAGAACACAGATAATTTTGTCTTCCTTGATATTAACAGATCAAGAGAGGCCTTTGCCAATACAAATTCATCTTTTATTTTTACAGTCTGAGAGAGACCCTTGGTAGAATTTGTTGTTCTCTTTTATTCTGTACTTGGAGACTAGTTGACATCTAATCTTTTCATTTCAAGTGATGCTGAGTGGGTGGGACATCTAGAAGGGGGATAAAAACTCTCACAAAAGAATCAAAGTCAAAAGGAAGCCAAAGGCAAAACAAAAAGCCCTGCGCAGGGCACCAGAATGAAAGGGCTTGTTTAAAGGCAGAACAGTAACAGCACAGTCTTCATCTAGGTTTTAAAAGGCAGTAAGATGAGAGACGCTGCACGGAGATTAACGTTCATCTCCCGCCATGTCCACAAATTCCATGCTTGCACATGGGAAGGAGAGTGGCATCATACACCAAATGGGAAATGCTGCTGTTCCTGCTTTAAAAGCCAGACCTGGACAAAGGTCTGCAGTCTCCATAGCAGGTCATTTTCCTCCTGCTTTACAAAGCCTCTCTGTGTGGTGACAGAGGTGTTCACCATGGAGGTGTTCATGGTACAGAGCCTGTGGAGTGGGATACTGGGTTATTACTAGTGTCTCCAGCAAGACTAAAATGCACACCTGTGTATGGATGATCACTGGGCTTGTCCCCAAGCTTCTGGTCCAGCCGCAGTCCGTGGCAGGCATCCTGGTGTGGTCAGAGGTTTAATACTCAATGGGAGGCCAGGATTTGGTACTTGCCATGGAACTGTTGGTCACGGAAGGTTAGATGCACCTACTGTCAAACAGGAGGAGAGAGTCCTTCCTGGTGGGAAACTGCCCAGGCCCAGTTTTTAGTAAATTGTTTAGTAGATCAATTAGTTTTGGATAAAAATAAGACCATTTCAATTTGAAAATAGCGGGGAATGGGTTAGAGGAATAGAATAGGGACAATATTTAGTTTTTAGTGTTATTAAGAGCAAAACTCCTGTCAAATGCATAGTATTGAAGGGCTCATCCTCCAGAATGCCCTGTGGGATTTAGAGGGTGAATCTCCCAGTGATTCAGAGGTGACTTGGGTTCTCTGAAAAATCTGCTAAACACCTCAAAGACTTAGCTTGTGATAACTGCATGCTATTCATTTCCATCAACTTGGTCTTTAAAATACCTTCAGTTATGCATTGCTAGTCTGTCAGGCAGAACTAAGGTCCTTTCCAGAACACTCTCACATCTCCATGTTGTATCACTGTCATCTCAACAGTCACAGAGCAGGCTGCCGTTGCTTCCTTTCACTTGTTTCTTCTAGAGTCATCCAGCCAAAACTGTGGTGCTCTTTCCAGATGTTTCCCTAATGTTGCCTCTCTGCAACAGAAGACTGGGATCTCTAGGTCTCTCTTATTTGGGCTGGATGAAGGTAGCCGTATGTCTCAGTGCCTTGCTGGCTTTACGGCAGTTTATAATGGACTTTATTGCAAAGCAGCCAGTTCAGGGGGGCAGGAGTAGCAGAATAAAGAGTTTTTCAGTACCTAGGGTGAAATCCTGAGTTTTAAGTCAGAAAGGTGAGAAGTTTGTGCAACTTGATTCGAGTTTAGAATTCCAAATTCAGAGCTTGACCTTGCATACATATAATACACATACGTGCCTTGTTGTGCATACATATACGTACACACAAGTCTATTTGACTGTCAAGGCTACCTCTTGGCAGAGTTGGTCATAGAGTATTATTTCCAAGTTATATTCTTGGAGTCATGATGGAAGAAAAGTAGTACAGCAGCGTGGGGGAAATCTGCTAGTTTCAGAGCGGTTAGGTGGGTAAACAGTAATACTTCTCACTCCCTTACTCCCACATGGATAATGAGCTGAACGTGTGCTATGAGTAATTTGTTTTTTAAGAATTGAAATTGACCCCAGATTTGAGCATCTGTACCATACTTCATGTGTTGCTGAAGAAACTGAAGGCTCATCATTTGAATTTGGGAATGTGGCTGCATTTCTACAAAATGTAGTAAGATGAAATTATATGGGGAAAGGATCTTATGTGAAAGATGTAAGAGATTATTTTTAAGGGACTACCAGAGGGCACCTGGGCAGTATGGTATACTATAAAACCCTGTACAGATTGCAATAGAAAGCATTCTACCCCTCCTTCCTGACCCCAACATCTTTCAAGCAATTCCTATTTATTTATCAAGCAACCTCATTGACTTAAAGTTTCACAAATTATAAAAGTCTACCTGCAAACAAAAAAGCCATCTATTAAATTGGAGGTCTGTTCAGTGAGATGGTTTTTTTGTTTGTTTGTTTGAGATGTACCTTTACTTACTCTAATGATAGCAGACTGGTGTACCCCACAGTCCCTTTGCTTTCTGCATTACCTACTTGTGTATGTCTAATACACAAGTTGTTTCTTTACATCTGGTGGTTTTTTTGCGTGCCTGGTTAAGATGCCCACCTGCCAGATTAATATTTAATAACTAGTGTTAGGTAGCAAATAAGCAACTTGTAGACTGTGTGATGTAATCTGTGTAAAGAGTAGTCTGCGTTAGCTAAGTATGTTGGTCACCGTCAGGTCACCTTCCGACTGCAAATACCACACAAAGCTGTGGCAGAATTGTTTTTTCCTCCCACTTAGAAAAGAAAGCTCTTGTGATACCATAGCGGCATTGTTGACACATTGTGACTCTTTAACGGCTTTACTACAAATAAAAGCAAAATATCTTCATGATATAATTCCTTCTGGAAATACATTGGTGGTGGTTTGTTAAAGAGATGTTTTGCAGCAAAGTCAGGATTCTCTGCAACATTTGTGTGATACTCTTTCGAAGGCTGCACCAAATGGAAGAATTCATGAGACTGCTCTTCTGCCTCTTCTCTGTGGGCTGTATCTAGTCAGAACCCAGCTGGCCAGCTCGCCTCCAGGCAGAGAAACTTGATAGAAGTGGAGACCTGTCTCCCACACCAGCTCTGTCCTGAAGTCCAGGTGGAATGAGGTCCCACCACTTGGCTGTGTGCATCTCAAACCTATATTCAAGCAAGGGAGTTTCAGCTTGGCCAAGATGTTTCCATTTCAGCACTTCATCTCTCAGGAACAAAAAAATGCAGGAGGGGAAGTACTGTCCCATCCTCCTGCACAACAGGTCTCAGGCTTGTCAGGGTGAACAAAAGGCAGCTACAGACAGGACCTGGGGAGGGGAGGTGGAAGAAAGAGAGCCAACGTCCATGATCTTCTTGCCTCTGTCCTCACCAGTGTAAATCCTGACCAAAGTATGTTCACTCCCAAGCCGCATTAACCCTCCTGAGGGCTGGTTATGTGAGTGCAGGACTCCAGTAGCTGGTCTACATGACCTTCCTGCCATTTGCCATTTCTCCTGGGCTTCTTCACGCAAGTGTGAAAAATCCAGCTTGAATCACCATCTTTGTATTTCCAACTCCTTGTATGTGCTAAAACTGAGCAAGCTGCTTCTGGTACAGCTCTGCACTGAAATGGATATGCCTTTGTCAAAGCTTCTGCTTGGCTTTCAGGTTCATTTATAAACTCTATTTCAAGTTTACAGTGGAAGCACTGACATGATCTCTGCCATGGTGGTCTGACTGAGGCACAGAAGGCATAACTTTGGATAAGCATCACTTGAATTACACGCCTGAGCACATTTTAGTGCCTAATCTTCCAATGGTGTCTAATAACTTGGGTTTGTTCCTTATATCAAATGCTTAGGCCTGACCTTTCCACACTGCTTACATGAAATACAAATATTGAGGCTTTTTTGAGCTTAGAAAATGATCTCCAAGTTGGAAGGAAGCAAAAAATGATAACACTTCATCTGGAAATAGGAATAAAAAATATAATCGTTTCTCTTACCTTGGTAAATATTCAGGTGAAACAATAAGTTATGATGAGCTATATCTGTTGACAAGCACTCAGGTTCTGGAGAGTAATTTATTTATTTTTTTAATACCTTTCAGGAGTGTAAGTTCATGCCCAAACTAGCTGGATCCTAAACTATTTAGGTGCATTCAAAAATCCTCCTTCAAGTCTTGGGTTAGAAACATTGACTCATGAGAGACCTTAAGTGATGAGTGGTTTGAAACAAGATCAAGAATTCTAAGACAAGTTAATTAAGTATACTGAAACCTCTTTCTTCCAAAATCGACTAATCCAAATGACTTGGCCAGCTGAATGGTAATGTGTTATCCCCTCTGCTACTCTTGCTGCCATGGCTACATTTTGTCTTAAGTCAAAACTTTGGCTTTAAGGAAAAATGAAATAAATAAAAAAGCAGCACTCTGGTATGTCTGACTACACACTAATATTAGCAAACATAACCTTGAAATAGCATCGATGTTCATTAATCTGAACACTGCTCTAGTCCAAAAATGCTCGGATCACTGACGTTCACTACAATTTTCTTTCCTGTGCCACTATCAATAGCAGTCTTAATACCCAGCTTTGAATATACTAATTGCCTCAAACTGCCTTTAGGCAAATAAATAATTCTGTGATGCAAGATGAGGGAAAGGAGTTGGGTTTCTGAGTAGATTAACTTGGACGTTTTCCAGTCAGCAGATACGTATATGCCCTCATTTAGCTGTTTACAGGTTTTCTGCTACGGGAGTTGGGTAATGCGTTTTATGCCTATAGGTGGAAACTTAAAGCAGATTTGGGCACTCTGGGCTGTTCTTCAGCTGGTGAAGTCATCACAGCTCAGCAGTAATCAGGAGCTTTTCCAGCTGACACCAGCTACTGCTTTGAGAATCTGTGAGCTGTCTTTGACCTCAGAGCTCAGCTCTGTCTGTAAAGTAGGTTTCATGGTTTCATATAGGCATTGAAGGCATGAGGAAGTATTCCTTGTCAAATTAAAGATTTCAAAGGAGCATCTTTTCAGTCTCTGGGAAAGTGAGAGCACGTCCTTGTAAGATGTGTTTGTACATAATGTAGATTTTAAGTAAATGCTAATTGCTAAATTGTGTGTTACTTTGTCTTTCACTCAGCCTAAGAAAACAATCTCTAATACCTAGGAAAACAGAATTGTTAACTTCTTATATACAACCATGTTTGCCCTGATTGGTATCATCAGTGAAGTAATTCTAGACTTCCTCATATAGAAAGTTAATTTAGGATTTTAAAAATTATTATTTTTTCCTAGTGCTCTCTCAGCATCAGCTACATAAATAGATGCAGAACATAGCTAGTAAATTTAGAAGGGGCAGGCGGAGAGGACTCAGTTGTGTCTGGGTCAGCTGTGGTGGATGTCCTGGCTTCACCATGGTGGATGCCTTGGGACGATGACAGAGCCCGGTACCCATGTGCTTCATTATTCCTTCAGAGACAGAACGTGTTTGCTGCTGTCACCTACCACCTCCCCTGAGAAACCTCAGACCTGGTCAGAAGGGACACAAATTGTCGTTCATCGCTCAGGTTTCTCTTAGGAGCTGTAAAGCAGTCAAGGATTATAAATAGGCTGAACAAGATAAGGAATGCATGTGGTATTCCTTATAGTTCTATTCAATGCGCTCTAAAACTACTTTGTCATCCCATTTTTTTCTAAAACTCCAGAAACTGGAAGACTAAATGGTTTTGTAAAGATAAATGGTTTTGGTGACACCATTGACTGGTAGACTGTTTTTAAAAAGTACAGTAGGTAAGAGTACACTTCATAAAGTATACTTTAAATATAAATTGCCAGCTTCTCTCTGCAAAAAGACATAAGAACTGGAACTTGTCTTTATCTATTGTTTCCTCCCTGGGATATATAAAAATGATGAGGTGCCTCATTTCAGCAAATGCTTCTTTCTGGTTTCTGTAGCTTGCTGATTTTTTTTTTTTTTTTTTTCATTGGCTTTTGAGTCTTGCATCCCTAAACGGAGCATCATAGGCGGTCATGAGTCACTGTACAGGAACTAAATGTCAAAGTTGAAATAAAGTTTACTGCCACAGTTGGTGTGAACAGTGTGACTGGCGGTGTGTCATTCTCATAGCATGGATGTCTGGCCAGGGGAAAGCTGGGATGCCCCCCTCTTAGCGGAGAGCATAATTCGACAGAGGCGTCACTGAACGTACGGCAGCTTCTGCCTTGATGATCTTTAAAACGTACGTTTGAGGGATTCAAGAAACCTTGAAAACAAATGTGGTGACCTAAAAGGACGTGCAGGGCAAAGTGCCCTCCAAATCAAGAGAGCCGCCTCTGTGCCATGGTGTGACTCTGCAGACATGCTCGCACCGCGGCAGTATGGCTTGTTTTTCCAGAACAGCTGCGTATGGATAATTGAGGAGACCTCAAACTTGAGGTGCCATGCAGAAGGCAAGGCTCCGCTGGGCTTTTTCCTGCAGCATTATGCTGGAACACTATGTGAAAATTGTCTGTCTCAGGTCCTCATCTGACCTTCTCTTAGCAGAAACCGCTATAGCACTTAATGGGGAGAGCTAAAGGATTGTGATAGAAAACTACCCTGCTCCTGTGTTAGGAAGTAACACTCAAGACACTTGTTTCGGCTCATTTCCTGCCCTAATGTCACCCCTGCCATCATGGGCTCCCCTTCTTGCAACTCATAATGTTGAAAATAGGAGAAGATGGACGAGGCATTATGGCCTTGGTGGTGACAGCAGAGACTGGGCTCTTTCTGGTACTGACTTGCCAAGACAGCTCAAGTAAACTGCTTCAGTGTGCTAAGACTCTGGTTTGTCTTCTGAAAACTGTATGTGGGGTATTTTCAAACTATTTTGAGATCTATGGCTGAAGCCTGTTGTTTCGCTATTAAGTGCTACAAAACATAAAAAATGAAGTTAAAAACAAGAAGCAGAAACAATAAAAGTTGCACGAATTCCTTGCTATTTAAATTGAGACTTCTTGGGATCCAGGATCATCCTTTCTGAACACTGAGCAAGCATCGAATGACAACTGTAAATAGTCAACGATGGCTTAGGACCATGGTTTTAGGCTAGGTTGTGCCACTGTGATGGGAACTCAGCACCTTTGATTTCTAGGGGCGTTAAAGGCACACAGCATCTTGCAGTTTGAATATTAAGTTTTTTCTTATCTGGCTTTAAAGTTTCATTCCCATTCAGTAGCACTCCATAAATAAATAAAATAACTTAAAAAACTCCAACAGCTGACTAAATGCCCTCTTGCTATTTTTAGGTCTTTTATGGAACCCTGTTTATAGAATGTTATTTATAGATTTTTGATATGCTCCCAGCTAACTTGCCTTGTTGGCCCTTTGCAAATCCTCTGCACTACTATAGTACATAGCAGCACCCCAGTAAGTGTCAGCATTCCTCTGCAAAGTTGGCACTTCAGCAAGGACGTGCTAGGTACATGACCCAGCTCAGGAGGTACGTATTGTCCTACATAAAGTGTCAGTGCTGAGCCTGTTCCAGTTTTATTAATTCCCATTGCCTACATACAGCTTGAACATTGACAAGGATTCATTCTCCTCCTGATTTGTGCCTCCTGTTCATAGTCTGTAATATTTCCTAAGGACAGGAGAGAAAAACTGGGAGCAGTGCATCGTAGAAGTCTGAGTCTGTGGAATGAAATTCAGAGCCAGAAGGAGAGTCGTCATTTGCTAGAGTTCCCCAGATCAAAGTGAATTAGCCAAATCTTTTTTAAATAGGAATGAGACAGGGTAGGACTCATGGTTGGGAAGCATCTTGGTAGCAGAGACTTGGAGGACGCAAATGATAGAGATGTGTGATTCTGAAACGTGTTCCAAATCTGGTCCTTCCAAAGATCAGTCGCGGTTGCGCTTTGTGCACTGGTTGGTTGCTGCTTGCTGGGACTAGGCTTGGGCCGAATGCCCCTGTCTCAGAGAGCACGTAAGGTGCCAGGTCAGAGTCTAAGCATTGCTGACTTGCAGCAGCTGCAGCATGGCTTGGATACTGTCAGGATATTCGGCTTTGCTGTCAGACTCTGAATATCACATTGACTCTTTGGGCACTTCTGGCCTGAAAGAGCAAGGGAGCGCTTCTGGGACTGAGTCCTTTCCATAGACTCAGCAGGAGTCAGCTGTCATGACACCTCAAAGGCTGGAAGAGCCATGGCTAATGGCAACAATGGTTAGGTTCAACTGAAGGAGGCACGTGTAAGAAGCAGCTTTTCCCAAAACTTGAGAAAAGGTCAAAGCATGTGGAGCTGGCATTCTGGGACAGTCCTACTGCTCGTAACTCATGTAACTCTATCCGTATGAAGCCTTTCCTGGCTTTCAGCTCCTTTCCAGGAGAAAGTGAAACCGTTTTAACTTTGCAAAAATACCTGGACATCACACTTACCTTATTGTAGATCACATAGACTTTCACCTCTGTCTCATCAGACCCTAAAAATAACTCATTTTGGTCTCCAAAGTCTTGATATCTCTCCAAGCTGTACTCTTATTGCTTTTGGACCTCCAAGTCTTGTGAGTCATATCTGCAAATTACATGAGTCGGGTTTCAGTGGTGACCATCTCAAATAGGCTGGCCATTTAAGGTGGAAAACCTCACCATTAGTTCATGTGTTTTTATTCGGTCTATGGTCTTTGTGTTGTAAGTGTTTGCTATTTCTCTTTTCTCTTATTTTTTGAAGTATAATGACATTCAATTGTAAGTTGCATTCAGGGCCATCGTAAGGAAAACTTTGCTTGGAGGCATTGCTATCTTAAGATGTCCTTAAAACAGAAAAATGAGTTTCGAATTCTCTGATTTACCTAAAATGGGTGCAGTTTGCAGGTAACAAATATTACGAGGAGCCGGAGTAGGCCTTGGCAAGCTGAAGGGCACTTGGCCGGCACGGCTGTGCTGAGCGGTGCCGATGGGCATTGACAGGCACAAGCTGTGGGAAGTGGGTAGGTGCCTCCAGCTGCTGCCAGGAGTTTGCAGGGACACCCAGACAAGATGCGCTTGCCATGCGGAAGGTAACACAGGAAACATTAAGTTTCCCAGAGCAGTGGCGAGGAATGGCAAAGAGTGTCCTCTACGAGCTCAAATTTACGAAAAGGAAAGCATTTTGTCAGCTGCAGCTTCTGACAGAATGAGGATTGTGGGTTTCTGCATTCAAAACCAAATTTCGTTAAGTTGGCAAGCAGCTACTAGTGCTAATGTGAAGAGTTCTTCCAAACTCTGAGAGAGGGAATTTACACCGTGCTGAAAACAGCAATGAAATCACACTGCTTCCTTCCCTGCTGCAGCTAGCCTTTGTACTGCGCTTAACGTGTTTGCTGTTCCAGAGTAGAGAGGGGACTGCTAATACTGCTTGTCTGGAAGATATGAACGTAATATAAGACAGCTATTCAAAGGCTACTGCTGTCTTGCGAGTGATTTATGGGACGCAGGAAAGATTCTGATGTGTCATGCTGCAGGGGGAAAGGAAAGCGGGACCGGGGTCATGAACAAAAAGGAATTTGCTTATCCAATTTCCGTCTCTTTCTGAATTTGATTGGAACTCACAGTTGTCAGGCTGTGTTTAAGTCTCGTCTTTACCAACGCCTCCTTAACTGCGGAAGGTCAAAACCAATTATTGTTTTGCCTCCAGGGACTTTCCTTCTTCAGAGAGACCGTACAGTGGATATTCTTTAAACTCTTTTCCCTCCAATTAAGGCAGCAAATTCCTTTTTTAGAGGGTTTTTCAGGGGGTGGGGGGACAGTAATCAGGAGACTGATAGATTTATCAATAGCCTTGAAAAACAAAGCCTGTGTGTCTCAGGAAACTTGCAACCTAATTCCTTTCAATGACTTTTCTCACTCTGAACTTTAAATCTGTTGTTTCATTACACCGGGAATGGAAAGCCCCTAATTTTCCCAGGCTACAGTTTTCCTTTGTTTTTTAACCCTCAAATACCATGTGGATCTATGCCTCTGAGTACCTGGTTGTTTTAAGTTTTTCATGTAGATAAAAATGTTTAAGTTCTCTTTTTGGAAGGAATTTACAGCTTTATGGACTGGAGGCAGTTGTGAGAGTCTGTACCTACATCAGCAGCAAACGTCTGACAAGTAACTAAGAAGTCTTCCAGACCTTCAGGGTGGAAAGAGAGAGCATCCTAAGATAGTTTTAGATTTTTCTTTCCTTTCTATTATGGATAGACCTGTTTTCAGTTTTAGAGACAGTATCTCCTTCTGCTCCGATCCATTGATACCCACTAAAGCCTGTGTCGGCAGATGGCAGGTTTTTTAATTCACATATGTATCACGAGCTGCTATCACTATTCTTTTACCCATTGGAGGGGTTAAATATAATGTTTCCCCTATGTTTTGAATGTACCATTTGTTGTGGGAGAAATGGCAGCAGAGCAGAGAGAAAATAGTCTCTCGAAAGAGAAAATCCGACTGTGAGGTCAGAGGAGGGAGGCTGCGGAGGGACAGTAGGTAGAGGAAGAGACACTTTGGTATTGCAATTGGTACAATACATTGCAACAATGCTTTGTAATTGCTATTTGTATCAGGATGAACTGTAAAAACGTAGTACTTGGTGTGAGGTGCAACCCCTGCACTCACCAGGTACTTCTGTATACTGTAATGTTTAGGTGGCTGAGATTATATTGACTACACTGACTGCTCCTACAAAAATACTAGAGTATGCATAATATTAAAGGAAGTCTGGCTTTCTGGAGCTGGCAGATTTAAGACCCTTGATTAAATAAATGCATTCACAGCTTCACTGAAGAATTGCAGAACTATGATTATGTGATTATAGGGCAGCTGCGGTCTTGTGGACTGAGAATAAGGACAGGAATTAGGAGATGTGAGTCTTGTTCTTGATCTGCCACAGTCCCAGACAGGTCACTTAAAATACTTTGGCTACCATTTGATAGACCTATTTTAGATATTTACTTTCGGAGGACTCAGCTAACTCCTTTGACTGTATTACCCACAGAGAGAGTGTGGAGCGAGTGGCTCAGATGCTCAGGTTCCATCCTAGATGCCTGCATTTAATCAGGTAATTCCTGTCTACTGTGCATAATGGGGCTGATGAGTGCTCTGTCCATCAAGATGCTATTTGCAATTAATTTATAAAGGGTTAAGCTATTATGAAGCAGGGACAGGTGGCCTGGGAGGAGTACAGAGAAACTGTCCAAGGGGCCAGGGATCAGGTTAGGGAAGCCAAAGGCCTGGTAGAATTAAATTTAGCCAGGGAAGTTAAGGACAACAGGAAAAGTTTCTATAGGTATATTAGTGATAAAAGGAGGAGGAGGGAAAATGTGGGCCCCCTCCGGAATGAAACGGGCAACCTGGTTACCCAGGATATAGGGAAGGCTGAGGTACTCAACTGCTTCTTTCCCTCAGTCTTTACTGACAAGTGTTTGAGCCACACTGCCCAGGTCACAGAAAGCAAGGGCAGGGACTGGGAGAATGAAGTACCGCCCACTGTAGCAGCAGACCAGGTTCGAGAATATTTAAGGAACCTGAAGGTGCACAAGTCCACGGAACCTGATGAGATTCATCCGCGGGTCCTGAGGGAACTGATGGATGAAGTGGCCAAGCCACTTCATCCGTCA